>WAAB01018212.1:220663-233305 GCA_013389865.1 Piaya cayana
GCATAGTGAAAAGCAATATAAAAAAAAAAAATAAAATTAAGGTTTAACAACTGTCAACTTTCTTACTTCCTTTTACTTTTCAATGAAGTCCATATTTTCCTTTACAATATAAGAACAAAAACCAAACTGTCAGCAAATATTTATCTGTTATGTTATCTATCTGCAGTATTTTTTTATGCTACGGTATTTACAATATATATAAATATAAAACATTTACAAAATGAATATGTACCTTTATCTAAAGTGATTATTTAAAGAGGAAAAAAGCCTTCATGACTGGAGAAGGTTAAGTATGAAAAACTTTTAGATATGCATAAAAAGTAGTTTTATAGTGGAAAAAAAAGAAAAAGAAAAAAGGAAAACTGTGAAGATCCTAAATATTCACGTTCATCTCAATTATTCTAGCATCATTAAACACTTAGCACTATTAATAACTTCCTTTTTGTAAGCCAACACCCAGTTCACTTGGTCTGAAGCAAATAAAATATCAAATTTAGAGTGGTGTCAACATAAACATTGGAAGGGACTGAACTGACTTGTATAACACTGTCCGTATCTGACTCTTTTCCCTTCCTCATAACTTCTATCTTAGTTTCAGCCCTTTCCTGCTAGATCCCATCCAAGCTAGACCTCACGTCAAAGCTACCTATTTCAGCTTCCAAGTCTCACACTGTTGCCTGATTTGTTGGAGAATTCACAGGAGCTTTGTTTCAAGACTTGGATTTTGAAGAAACAAACAGACATATGCAAAACATTCCCCTCGCCACTGTGTTCTAACCAGCAATCTGAGCCATCAGATATTCTGTTTGTGAGAGGGCAGCAGTATGAATGTTTAATAATTAGCTCCTTTGGCTCAGAGCAGAGTCATTCCCTTGTGACTTTAAAGGCTTGAGCTGTGAACTCTGTTCTTTAAGATGAAGTCCCTTTTTATCACTGCTACAAATGCACTTGGTATTATAATTGAAACCTCAGATAAAGTGTTCCTACAACTTTTTGAGCGTACACTGATTTCCTTTAGCACTGTTGTCCCTTTATCTTGGGTTGAATCTGCAAATGCAGGTGTGTGCATGCATGTACACACAATTGTATGCACTAACAAGAAGTGAAAAGGGATGACAGTGAAAATCAGATCATTCATATGTGTTTTGTTTCATGCTCATTCAGAAAAACAGGAAGATGATAAGCCTCACTGCACTGCTAGGTAAGGTCATTGCAAGACTGGACATTTTTATTGGCACTGGCTTGGATAGCTCAGCAGCATGAGAGGACATCTGTAAGTAACAGAGGTTGCAGGGAAGAAATGGAGACCTCTTCTTCAGGCAAGAGTGCCCGAGGCAATTCTCCCTTGCTTGCTTCTTATGAAGTCACCTTTCTACATAGATGACTACTTCTAATATGTAAGAGTTCATGTATTCTATTTGTTATTCCTGTCTCTGATTACTAGTGCAGAACTGAACCAGGCAGTGGAGTCCCATTTGTGGTACTAGACTACAGATTTGCCACAGGGAAAATTTTTGGGACCCTGTTTTGGTGCAGGCAGTCCTGACCTACACTGCTTTCTTCTGACGCTGCTAAGATTTAACCTGATCTAAGGCTTGCAGGCATGTGATTCTTAGAACAAAAACTGCACAGCTGCTTGAGTATTAAATTATAACTGTTGTATATTGAAGGACACTGGTGTAATTTGTCGGACAGAAAGAACTGTTTAATGTTCTCAAGCAGCCATAGATATTTTGTTGAATTGGTAGGAAATATCTGACATGCTTGATCTTTCTTCTAAAATGCAAGAGGAGAGGTTAGATTCTGCTGAGAGCCCCTTGAGGCAGATTTCAGTATGTAGAGTGGGTTTGACTTTTACAATAACCTTCAGATCACAAGGCTACAGTTTGTCGGATGAAATCCTTAAAGAAATGCCATTTCTAGAGATTTAGGATGTTTTACGCAGTTTGAGTATTTTTTTAGTGGAACCCAAAGCGTACTATGTTATCCTTCTCCATTTTCTGCATCTTTTTCTTTTTTTCAGTTTGCAGCTTTCCTATATTCAGTATTTCTTCCTTGATCCAAAGTTTAACTATGAAGGCATAAGCACACTGCTAGTAATAAATATTTCTGGCATTTATGTTATATGAGTAGCATCTGTAATTATATTACTCTCGCTGTAAATAACTTAAGCACTGATGCTTTTATGATGGAAATGAATTCAGAACACTGAGTATTTATGAATTAGTATCTTTCCTCTAAAAGAATATGAAAACACTGAATACATGCAATTACCAGAAATACATATAGCAATTAAAATGGTAATTAAGGACAGCCACTCTCGCTGGCATAAAATAAAGCAAACTACAGATAAAACTATATTTAAACTAAAATTAGTATCTCTCTGCCTCTGTAGTTTGAAGGAATAAAGTGCTTACAGACTGCTAGACTGTTTGATAACGACAGGTGGTGCAAAGTACCCAGACCAGCAGCAAATTTTTCCTTATCTTTCACACAGGGGCATATAGCTATTTTCAGAGAAAAAGAAAAACATTAAGGCATCATAGGAGTTGAAAATCTGAATCATTTTCAAGCAGAAAGCAAGTCATTCTGCCTTCTTCAGAGCCACAGTTGTGAGGTTCATATCCTAATTCTGCTCACATCAGCATCTGGAGGTAGAATTGGTGTCATATTATGCACTGAATCAATAACTTAATTTATAATAAAAGTTAGATATTATCATTTTAAGTCAGTGTTTTTAGTTGCTTACAGTTTCCTGACATCTATGACAAGTGTCCTGTCTTTTCTTAAAATATTCAGCAATGTGGTCAACAAAATATTACCTAAAAGGATGGAGACTTAAGCAAGAAGTCAGTAAGCCAAACTAACTGTTATTAAACACTCCTGAAGAAACCATCAGAAAACTCTTATGCTTTTTAATTCAAATGTTCAAAAAGTGTGTTTAATAGCTGACTTTAGAAAAATTGGTTCAGAAAATTTTTTGGAAGTTTTAAGTGTAATGCCTTCCTGGACGGCCATAAAGGTTTCTGGAGGCTCTGAGGTTCACGAAATATAGTTGCAATCAAAATATCCACTCAAACTTCATCACAGGTTTTCTTACAATAAGGGAGTTTTGTAACCAAAGATTTAGTTTTACAAGGATTATTGGACATTGTAAAGCTCAGTTTTGTAAAACCAATAGAAGAGGAATCTGTCCTCCCAAAGCAGAATCCAGAGTCTTGAATGAAATATTTGGCCTCTGCACACCTGGGAAAGATTTAGAAACCTCAGAGCAGTATCCAGAAAAACATGTTGAATGGAGTAATTACTATAAAGTAAAAATTGTCAAATGTGAGTCCTGCAACACTGTATTATCTACAAACCAGCCCTAGATTCAAGATGGAAAGTCCAGATTTTAATTTCCTCCCCTTTCCAGCTTATGCAAGCATCCAAAACATCAGAAGGATGGTTCAGAGAATGAAAGAAACTGACACCATCCTCTGAAGCTCCAGGTTTGTATCTGTGGGGCACACCAAGGATTAAAATACCCTCGATAAAAGTAACAATCTTCTTTATAGAAGGCTTTATAAACAGTAAATCTAGAATATTCATGGAGATCTGAAACATTAATCTCTTTATTTCCATTCCAGCTTTAGGTAAACTTCAAATAATCACATAATCCTTAAGATGAAGTGTATAATAAATTCAAATGCATCTATGCAACTCCAAGGAACTCCAAGCACTTATAAAGCTCCCAGTTGGTATCAGCTTGTCAGGCATGTCAGATGCCAGAAGACACACTAAGGTCATAGGCAAAAATAAACTCAAAGATCTATTCAAAACACACAAACAAAAAAACCCACAATAATCAGTTTCCTAAATTCTAAGTCCCTGTGCAAATATTAGGTACTATTATAATGATTTTAAATCCTCATTCCACAATTTTTTGTGGTCTTCATCCAGTAAGTTATTCTCTTCACAGAAAACATAAAATTAAAGAAGCTGTTTTGAGAAAACGATAGTAACAGCATTCAACAAACCAGATCAGGCACCTGACCTAAATTACATTTTGTAGCAGGTTCAAAGAGCTGGATAATATTATTTTAAAAAAATTAGAGAAAATTAATTTTGGTAAGAGAAATTACTGTTTAGGGTTTTTTTTTCTTGCTGCACTGCTTCTTTTCTACATCACAAGTGGATAACAACTTACCTAGAAATAAGTTGAAAAGTTATGAATTATTTTCAGATAGTTGTAACAGAAAGTATTTGGGGGATTATGCTACGAGGAATTCATTAAGTATCTGAAATTTTCTGATAGTCAATCTCTCAAATGATTTGGTAATTCTCTTAAGTCTGGACTTCTGTTTATATAAAAATGTAATCTGCTTCTTCTTGGAAGACATTTTTCTTTATAAACAGGGATAAAATGAATGTTATATTTCATTTTTGCTAGCTTTTCAATATGATTGATGCAGACCTTTAATGCGTTAATTTTACAACATGAAATCATATTCAAATAGATAGTCTTGTTAAGAAAGATGAACAGCTCTGAATACATAACTGTGAAGATCTGAACTACCCTATCCTCTCCCCGCACATCAACAAAGAGTCTATGGAAATTATTAGTTCTTTTGGTTACTGGATATCTGATCTAACAAAGTAGTAACAAGGTAAGTGGAACCAGAAATAGAACTGGAAAAAGTAGTCTGAGAAAAATTCAATAAACAGTTTAAAAATTATGAAGCACATATGACAAATTTCCCTTCCCTTTTCAGAAATTAATATTGACTTATTCTGTGTAACCACAATATTGCAAAAGACAGTAAACATGCTTTACCTACCCCATTGAACAGGTCATACTGTATTACACAGGTCAGTCTAAAATTAATGTTTCCAGTTTGTAAGTACAAGGCAGGTGCACAGCCATTCAAGTCCTAACTAAACAGCAGTTAGGTAGAGACATCTTTCATCTGAGGCAAGAGAACTTAAACAGGTTCTTAAATTAAAATTGTGCTGACAGAGTGCTCCCCCATTTCTCCCAACTCCAGTCTGTGTCCTAGCAAGAGGACCACTCCCAAAACCTACCAGACCAACATGGATTGCATCTGATTTACATGTAGGAAAATGCTGTTGCAGAGAGGCACAGAGCTACAGCTTGCTGAAACAGCAGTTTGGATTAGTTTGCCAACATTTGCCAGAGTGATAACTGTGGTACAATTAGTACGTGTGCACTATTATCACGTCCTGCCTTCTCTTCCTCTCAGCAGATATGACAGCTACGCAGCATCTCTCCAGACAGTCTCTGCGAAGAGTCCCAGAACTACAAAACACCATTGCTGCAGAGCCTCGTATACATCCACACAGCATAATGGGTATTCACAACACTTGCGCTGGATTCCTGGTGGGCCTGTGATATGCAATTGAAGAACCATATTCTCAGTGGGCACATGTCCAGCTAAAGTCAGTGGAGCTGGTCTTTAATATACCTGCTGAGAATCTGAACCAATGTGTTTAATAGACAGTGAAATCCTGGCAAGTAGGCCGGACGAAATACATGTCTCCCTAACAAGTACTGTCTTGAAACAGTCTATATTTGGTGCTACTGCTGACCTCCTTATTCATCTGGTAAAATATCAGAGTATTTCTGTGTCTAGCCTCAGTTGAAGTTAAGTCTACAGATTTGATGGCTATTGAACACAGACAAGGTAGCTGAACGTTTCATGTAAATAGTATGCAAGAAACTACTTTTTCTCTAGGAATCAGGAATCCCAAAGAACTATTCTGCCAGAGTCATTACAGAACACGCCTGTGTGAAAGAACTGGTTATATTCCAATGTAGATAAGTCAAGACTTTTATCATGCTCCCTTCCTTGCCTGCACCACTTTCGTGCCAAACATAGCATTGTCCCATCCAAGAGCTCAACAAGGCAACTTCCAAGAGCAGAAAACCATTCCCATACAAGGATACAGCAGCAAAACCCCTTAAGTCTGTAGCTAAGCATATCACTTAAGAGGTTCAGATCTTAATTTTTCACAGAAAAAATGTTTCGCAGAAAGGGTCATTGGGCACTGAACAGGCTGCCCACGGACGTGGCTGAGTCACCTTCACTGGAGGTGTTTAAGGCACGGGTAGACGAGGTGCTAAGGGGTATGGTTTAGTGTTTGATAGGAATGGTTGGACTCAATGATGCAGTGGGTCTCTTCCAACCCGGTTATTCTATGATTCTATGATTAATATGACATAACTCAAAATGCCCTTCTGAATTTTCCGTAGCTTGAACCTACTGCTCAAATTATGTAAAGTTGAAAAGTAATGCTCAATAAGATAAATTAATCTTAATTTATCATTCAGCTGAAACCTTCAGCTTTAAAGAAACTAATTATTTTTTCCAGCTTTCATTTGTGTTCTGCAGAATCTCAACCTTCCGTCCTCTCTCTTCCCATATAAAGTTACCCACATAGAGACATTTCAGTACAACTTCTTCCTTGCAACTTCCATTCCTTGAAAATCTGCTTTTAGCGAGAAGATTTGAATGACCATCTACCCAAAATATAGCATATTAAGAAGGTCAAAGTGCTATAGCAAAATAGCATAAATCACTGAATATAATGGGCATTAAAAATCTGACACCTTTTTGTCATGACCAAATTGTAACTAGAGTGAGAAATTATATGGAATTAGCTTCTTACTGATACGCTCTGAAGACTGTAATTTCATGGTGCCTGGATGTCATTTTCAGAACCTTCTGCCTCTTTACTGTCTTGTAGGCACATATTCAGCTATCATCTAGGGCACTTGAAATAAATGTAAGAGAAAAGGAGTTGCGTGAATGTTTTACATGGAGCAAGAAGTCATGCTAGTTTTCAAAATTACAGTAATCTTTTAGTATTGTTTCTACTGAAGTTAGAAATCTTCAGGAGATGCCTGATCTCTTCCTGTGGGGTGTGCAGTACTGAGTCTCATTTGAGACTTAATAATGAAAGAACATTATGCTTTAAGGAAAACGTAGATCTCATAGTTATGAATTGATTTGCTGCCTGTTGCTTCCTTTCTGTTTAGCCCAACAGAGCCAATAGGACAGAGCAGAGTCAATCCAGCTCATCAAATCCAAAGGCATGGTGTGAAGGACTCCTAAATCCTTTCGCTGATAATATGAGAGCTGAAGTATTAAATAATCAGCAGTAAGTCTCACTTTCCGTTAAGATGATGCCACCGTTGAGGATCTTGCTATTTAATTAAA
Organism: Piaya cayana; assembly: GCA_013389865.1. Classification (NCBI taxonomy): domain Eukaryota; kingdom Metazoa; phylum Chordata; class Aves; order Cuculiformes; family Coccyzidae; genus Piaya; species Piaya cayana. Next base: position 227,884 of record WAAB01018212.1, read on the forward strand.
GCACTCAAGGAGGATTATTCTGCTGGCATCTTTTTGATTTAGAGGATCTCTGTTTATAGAGTTTATGAGTTCCAGTTTGTTTTCTTTTTTCCCTTTACTCTATTTTACGGTTGTCTTTCACTTTTTCCCTCATGCTCCTTGTGCTAAATAGGCAAGTGACTGACATCAACATGGCTATCTCTGAACAAATGGATTGCTAAATGCTTTCAGCACTTCTCCACACCTTCACTTGGCGAGAACAAAAGGATGGAGGTGAGTCTAAGATGAAATCCCTTTTCTCTAACCTCTCAGAAAGCAGCTGGGGTTTGAAGAAGTTGAATTTCTCCAGAAGCATAACAAAGGGATCATGTGCTGGCATTAGGTCTTAAAAAATCACACAGCCTGAAAGACTCACAAACACAAAGAAAGCTGGAGTAGGAGAAAGGAACAGAAGGGATAAGAGGCAGAATATATTAGCTTAGGATACCACCCTGCTCTCAGAATGGTGCTGCTGCCACATGGGAGCCGGCTCACACACAAACCTCCACGAGCATAGGCGGAGGAGGTCATGCACCTCTTTGCTAGTAGACATAATCTCCATCATTGCTGCAACAATAAGGCGACTGTAATGGAAGAGAGAAGGCACTTAGTGCAAAAAGCAGAGGGAGAGGAAAGTAAGCGAGCCAGACAGGGAGGAAACAAATAACATGATAGGGTGTTCGGTTTCAACAGTCACAAGAGGAGACTTCTGTTGTCTGTGCTGCAGTGGATATGAAATACAGTGCTAGTGCTTCACTGCAGGGTAAAACCTTTGAATATTCACTTGCATTAGGAAGTATAGAAAGTGAGTATACAAATAATTTTAGTTTAAGGCGAGTGCTCCATGAACTGGGCAATACATTTTGTTGTGAAATTGGGCCTAATTTCAGTGAATATCAAAGATTTAAAAGCTGAATGGGAGTCTTTGCTTTAGCTCATACAGATTATTCAAACTATAAAGGAAATAACTTTCAGTTAAGCAAAAAAACAAAGGCAAAACTGACTCATTTTGAACACAGCCAGATATATTACTTCCTTTGTGCATGTTAAATGCTCAATTACCTCAGGGTTTCCTTAAGAAAGCAACATGCTTTTCTATATCATTATTTCCTTAGTTTCACTAATTCTTGAGCACCTAATCTAAAAGATTAACCCCCCTGTGGGGAGATTATACCAGACAATTTTAAAGGCACTACATTACCGCCTCTTGTTCAGTAGATGGATGTACCACGCTGCAAAGCGAATGATGCAGACCCGGGATTTCTGCAGGTAATGCAGAGGTTTATCACCATTCTGGTTTTACCTCAGCCCAATCAGATTCTGGAAAAGTTACCAGCCTATTAAAGTGTGGGAATCTGGTTACAGCCTGTATCAAGCCAAAAAAACTCAAACACCACATGAGCCCAGCACTGCTGAGCAAAGATTTCCTTTGTTTTTCAAACTCAGGAGAAATGTGGTCATCTAATTGAATAGCTGTTGAAAACTATTTACCTAAATAATTAATTTGATGTCATTTGATTCACACATTGCTAGCAAAAGCATTGAATTACAGGAAAAATGCCAGAACAGAGGGGTATTTTCTCAATATTTTTTTCTGGTATCCATCTGGGACTACTCTCCAACATTACAGTTTATTGGAGCACATATTATACCATATGATTTCACCCCGTTAATATACTCAAACACACTACAAGTAATTCACTTCATTTCTGAATATAATTGCTTTGAATTAGAAGAGATTTTAGGAGTAATCTCGCTACCAAATGCAATACTGTTCAATGGAATCTATAGGTTATTTATTAAAAACATATAGAAGTGGTAAGCCACAAACTTAAAAAAAGATGAAGTAGAGCTTGTATTCACAACCTGGTGTCCCAAAGGTATGATTACCTCCTGATAACCGTATCTCCCTCTTCTGCCTTATTGCTAATTAAATTAATTAATTAAGGAAGTCTTTCCCCAAGTGGACTTGATTTAATATACTGTATGTAATTAGCTGCTCTTGGAAATGGAGATGAGATGATTTTTTTCTTTTTCCTGTGACACAGAGAGCACTCACAAACTTTGCAGAGACAGTGAGTGCTTCTTGTTTTGTACAGCAGCAGCACACCAACTGCTGATAGCTGTGGTCACACATGTACAGCAGAGACTCTGTAGCCACAAAATACATCTTTATACCTTTGTTTACAGTGATGCTTACAGTTTTAGAAAGTGGGTATATATTTTTTTAAAAGGCAGAAGTTCATTTTTTATAGAAGAAAACACCATGGAAGGAAAAAGCTAAGTCATTTTTGCTTGAAAGTTGGTAGTGTTTATGGTAAAAAGTACTTTTATTTCTTCCCTTTGTCAAGAATGTTTTCCATAGACCTATGTAAAAATGTTCAGGGTTACTACTTTTATGTGATTAACTGAGATTATTTGTTTCAAAATATAAAAATAACATTGACATCACTAAGTAAAGAAATTATAAATCCCCAATTATTAAATTAAAAGTCTTGTTTATGAAACACTTTTCCTATTACTAACACTGAGGAACACAATTTGTTAACAATGTGTTAACAAAATATGTTAGCAAAATCCAGTGCTTATTATTCCCAAATAACTACTTCGAACTGATTTTTGTCATTAAACCTGCAGTTCATATTACATTATTTATGTAGTCATGCTATATTTCTTCTTTTATTTGAATGGATGTCTTATGCGTTTAAAAAACACAAATTGAAGATGGGCTAACTCCTTGTTTGAGTCACAGGAACATAATATTTGTTTAAGTCTACATCTTGCCTGTGAGATATTTAAATTTAATACGAGATCAGGTTTCATTGGAAAAATAATGATTTTCAAATGGAGAAACAATTTAAATCTGTTCATGAACTAAAAGATTATGAATTACTAACCTTCTGGTTTGTATCTACTTACAATGTTACAGATGGTTATTGAATAGACAAGGAAAGTAGAGATTACATTAAAAATTCTTCATTACTTTAAAATTCTGCACAAAGGTGTTATATTAGAAATTATTCCACAGGGAGACTATTTTTTTCTTTTTTCCCCAAACACATGGGTTAACTAGTCAAATGCTGAAACATGGTATAATGAGAAGACAGCTGCTAGAACTATGGGAAGAAAAGTGGAAGATATACACTATAGCATTAGTGTCTAATAATAATATTTCTTCACAGAAGAAAGAAAATGAAAAGAAAAAGTAAGAGTCAATATTATTAAGGACAATGAGATTTTTAGAGATCCAGGTACATTTGTCTGAGCTGACCTGAACAGTCTTTGAATATTCTTAAAAGAATATCAAAGAAATTCCTATTAAGAGTAAATGGAATTACTATGGGGATGATAATGCAGAAATGGGGATCTGTATGGGGATTAAGCACAGTAGAATTGCTCACACAGTTAAGTGACCTGACAAATTTTGTGAAAATAACCTTTAGTATAAATGACAAAGAAGGAAATTGAAGTAATACATACGTTTCATTATTTCTAAAGGTATGCTAGATGATAGAGTCATCATCTAATATCACAGAAAAACACAAAAGTTACCCAATAATAACTAGAATAGCTTTGTATTTGTTACTGTATCATTAGATCAATCAATCTTTTCATGTCCCTTGAGGTGTTCGAGGCCAGGTTGAATGGGGCCTTGGGTAACCTGATCTAGTGAGATGTCCCTGCTCATGGCAGGGTGGTTGGAGCTGGATGATCTTTAAGGTCCCTTCCAACCCTAACAGTTCTATGATTCTACATAGTAGTTTATTTTATAGTGACAAGCATTCACCACACATACTCAGATATGGCACATAGGAGGAGGCAATGCCCAAGAAGCTGATGAGGTATGCTTTCAATTGCTTAGTGAGCCACCAATGCTACATTATCTGCCTGTGGCCTCTTCCTTAGCTTGCTAATATCTTCAGATTTATTCTAGTACACTTAACACCCTAATACCCGCCAGCAGCTGCTATTTTTAAAGCTACATGAACCAGAGGACTTCATCTTTTATTCAGACATATTTCATTTTGCCTCCAAGAGACCAAGATGGAGAAGTCTTGGTGCTAAAACACAAACAGATTATCTATGCCCCATAAAGGAACTTTAAAAGCCTAACTTTTTAAAGGAATTATCAAGAGGAAAAGGTGGGGTTTTTTAAATGCAATTTTAAAACACCAATTGCATACTTTTGATAGGCTATTGGCTGCCCAAAGTTATAAAAACCTCCACTCTACAGTATAAAAACAGTGCCAATTAGAGCTGGAAAAAGACACAGATGTTGTATGACAATATAACAACAATAATTAAAAAAAATCCTCTCATGTCTGTGGATGCTTTTCCCTTTGAATTTTTTCATGGGAAAAAAAAAAGAAATACTTTTCTGTCCTCAAAGTCATTGGTGATGGGCTGACAACTCCAGATTCAGTGCCTGCTCCCTCCCATTCAGTGTGCACACTTGAAGTGTGGTCTCTAAACAATAGACCCTCCAAACAGGCTGTGTATGACCATCCAGAGGCCTTTCTCAAAGCCCTATTTAGCAGCAAAGAAGTCTTTCTCAGTTAAATCCTTATTGACATTACTTACTGTATTATAAAATACTTAGTATTGTCAGATCAGTATTTCAACCTATGTTTTATAAATCAGCAAGATTCTGAACTGTTCTGAAGCTATTCTGTATCTGGAAAGAAATGAGAAAAATATTCAGTATTCATTGTTATAGTGTTTGTGTTTTTCTGTAAAAATTCAACTTTTTGATTGTAACTCATACCACTCAGTTCTTGTATACTAAGCACAGGGGAATATACCGCTTTGCATTTTTTCCTGAAAGGTGAGGAGACCTGGTAAACAAGAAGCATTGCTGTGACTGAAAAGTCATCACTTTGGTGTGTCATTTATGGAAATCATCAATTAATCACATCAATATTTAAAAGGATTTTGGGATAGAATGAAAAGACTGCCCCAACAAAAATTTATACTCTTTCTTCTGGGGATTTTTGGTATAGATGTCATGATTTTAATCACAATTTTTCATACTTGGCACTCAGAAAGAAATACCATTTTATTTCCAAAGGCTTTTATTCGGCACCTATTTGGCTGGATTGAACTAAATGTGTCCTCACTGCCTAGCTTGCCCAGGTGCTCCAGCCTAGACCCTGGACCCTCTCCTCTCACCCACAACAGGAACAGGGGGGTCCAACTGCAGCCTCTGGGGATACACTGCAGCCCTACACTACAACACTCACTGTTTCTGCCAGCTGGGGGTACTGCAGGCTGAGGCAACAGTCCCTGTTAGAATTAAAGAATTAAAAAAAATCCACTTTACAAAAAAAAACAACAAAAAAGAAAAAACACAAACACCTCACCCTGCTCCCAGTACACACAAAGCTAATCTCTGTCCAGACTGAAG
>WAAB01018212.1:233310-318543 GCA_013389865.1 Piaya cayana
AGTCATCATCTAATATCACAGAAAAACACAAAAGTTACCCAATAATAACTAGAATAGCTTTGTATTTGTTACTGTATCATTAGATCAATCAATCTTTTCATGTCCCTTGAGGTGTTCGAGGCCAGGTTGAATGGGGCCTTGGGTAACCTGATCTAGTGAGATGTCCCTGCTCATGGCAGGGTGGTTGGAGCTGGATGATCTTTAAGGTCCCTTCCAACCCTAACAGTTCTATGATTCTACATAGTAGTTTATTTTATAGTGACAAGCATTCACCACACATACTCAGATATGGCACATAGGAGGAGGCAATGCCCAAGAAGCTGATGAGGTATGCTTTCAATTGCTTAGTGAGCCACCAATGCAACATTATCTGCCTGTGGCCTCTTCCTTAGCCTGCTAATATCTTCAGATTTATTCTAGTACACTTAACACCCTAATACCCGCCAGCAGCTGCCATTTTTAAAGCTACATGAACCAGAGGACTTCATCTTTTATTCAGACATATTTCATTTTGCCTCCAAGAGACCAAGATGGAGAAGTCTTGGTGCTAAAACACAAACAGATTATCTATGCCCCATAAAGGAACTTTAAAAGCCTAACTTTTTAAAGGAATTATCAAGAGGAAAAGGTGGGGTTTTTTTAAATGCAATTTTAAAACACCAATTGCATACTTTTGATAGGCTACTGGATGCCCAAGTTATAAAAACCTCCACTCTACAGTATAAAAACAGTGCCAATTAGAGCTGGAAAAAGAGACAGATGTTGTATGACAATATAACAACAATAATTAAAAAAATTCCTCTCATGTCTGTGGATGCTTTTCCCTTTGAATTTTTTCATGGGAAAAAAAAAAGAAATACTTTTCTGTCCTCAAAGTCATTGGTGATGGGCTGACAACTCCAGATTCAGTGCCTGCTCCCTCCCATTCAGTGTGCACACTTGAAGTGTGGTCTCTAAACAATAGACCCTCCAAACAGGCTGTGTATGACCATCCAGAGACCTTTCTCAAAGCCCTATTTAGCAGCAAAGAAGTCTTTCTCAGTTAAATCCTTATTGACATTACTTACTGTATTATAAAATACTTAGTATTGTCAGATCAGTATTTCCACCTATATTTCATAAATCAGCAAGATTCTGAACTGTTCTGAAGCTATTCTGTATCTGGAAAGAAATGAGAAAAATATTCAGTATTCATTGTTATAGTGTTTGTGTTTTTCTGTAAAAATTCAACTTTTTGATTGTAACTCATACCACTCAGTTCTTGTATACTAAGCACAGGGGAATATACCGCTTTGCATTTTTTCCTGAAAGGTGAGGAGACCTGGTAAACAAGAAGCATTGCTGTGACTGAAAAGTCATCACTTTGGTGTGTCATTTATGGAAATCATCAATTAATCACATCAATATTTAAAAGGATTTTGGGATAGAATGAAAAGACTGCCCCAACAAAAATTTATACTCTTTCTTCTGGGGATTTTTGGTATAGATGTCATGATTTTAATCACAATTTTTCATACTTGGCACTCAGAAAGAAATACCATTTTATTTCCAAAGGCTTTTATTCGGCACCTATTTGGCTGGATTTAACTAAATGTGTCCTCACTGCCTAGCTTGCCCAGGTGCTCCAGCCTAGACCCTGGACCCTCTCCTCTCACCCACAGTAGGAACAGGAGGGTCCAACTGCAGCCTCTGGGGATATACTGCAGCCCTACACTACAACACTCACTGTGTCTGCCAGCTGGGGGTACTGCAGGCTGAGGCAACAGTCCCTGTTAGAATTAAAGAATTAAAAAAAATCCACTTTACAAAAAAAAAAAAACAACNACCAATTGCATACTTTTGATAGGCTATTGGCTGCCCAAAGTTATAAAAACCTCCACTCTACAGTATAAAAACAGTGCCAATTAGAGCTGGAAAAAGAGACAGATGTTGTATGACAATATAACAACAATAATTAAAAAAATTCCTCTCATGTCTGTGGATGCTTTTCCCTTTGAATTTTTTCATGGGAAAAAAAAAAAAGAAATACTTTTCTGCCCTCAAAGTCATTGGTGATGCACTGACAACTCCAGATTCAGTGCCTGCTCCCTTCCATTCAGTGTGCACACTTGAAGTGTGGTCTCTAAACAATAGACCCTCCAAACAGGCTGTGTATGACCATCCAGAGACCTTTCTCAAAGCCCTATTTAGCAGCAAAGAAGTCTTTCTCAGTTAAATCCTTATTGACATTACTTACTGTATTATAAAATACTTAGTATTGTCAGATCAGTATTTCCACCTATATTTCATAAATCAGCAAGATTCTGAACTGTTCTGAAGCTATTCTGTATCTGGAAAGAAATGAGAAAAATATTCAGTATTCATTGTTATAGTGTTTGTGTTTTTCTGTAAAAATTCAACTTTTTGATTGTAACTCATACCACTCAGTTCTTGTATACTAAGCACAGGGGAATATACCGCTTTGCATTTTTTCCTGAAAGGTGAGGAGACCTGGTAAACAAGAAGCATTGCTGTGACTGAAAAGTCATCACTTTGGTGTGTCATTTATGGAAATCATCAATTAATCACATCAATATTTAAAAGGATTTTGGGATAGAATGAAAAGACTGCCCCAACAAAAATTTATACTCTTTCTTCTGGGGATTTTTGGTATAGATGTCATGATTTTAATCACAATTTTTCATACTTGGCACTCAGAAAGAAATACCATTTTATTTCCAAAGGCTTTTATTCGGCACCTATTTGGCTGGATTGAACTAAATGTGTCCTCACTGCCTAGCTTGCCCAGGTGCTCCAGCCTAGACCCTGGACCCTCTCCTCTCACCCACAACAGGAACAGGGGGGTCCAACTGCAGCCTCTGGGGATACACTGCAGCCCTACACTACAACACTCACTGTTTCTGCCAGCTGGGGGTACTGCAGGCTGAGGCAACAGTCCCTGTTAGAATTAAAGAATTAAAAAAAATCCACTTTACAAAAAAAAACAACAAAAAAGAAAAAACACAAACACCTCACCCTGCTCCCAGTACACACAAAGCTAATCTCTGTCCAGACTGAAGATCAGGATTTCAAAGCCAGTCAAGAAAGGCAGTCAGTAAATAGCTCAGAGATTTCTCAAGCTCAAAAACACTTACCAGAGATTGCGTTTATTTATTTTCAAATGCATTAAATACAAGAGAGAGGAGCTAGAGGATTCAGCATTTCAGCAACAGGATTTGGGTAATCTCACATTGGGATCAGCAGTTTGGGTCTGACCTCAGTCAATCCGATCACATGTTACCAACCTCTGCTGGCTGACCAGAAATCCTTGCAGAACTTTGTGGTCTCAGGGCAGAAATCTGACAGATGTTAGCAAAACTGGAATAATTTGGCAATATCAAAAAGGACAGCAAGAACTAAATTTGTAAGGACCAAAAATTGATATGCTGTCAATCAAGATGCAGAAATCCCTCAGGGAGCCACTGAAATCTTCCTGCAGTACCCAGAGAAGAGAGAGCAATGATGTTTTCACACACTTTCAGTGCCTGTCCTCTACTTCTTATGTGAAGACTCCCATCAACCATTCTTATTTTAGCACTTACTGTAGACATGAAATTCAGAAGAAATCTCTGAAGCATGAGGACACTGGGGATCAGAAGAATGTACATCAAATAACATAAAACATCAGGATTTCTTTGACCTTAAACAGTCAGCAGGAGTAAGACCAAGCACATCTGTTCAGAGGTTTCTTAGATCCTATCAATATTCTTAATTATAAATTACACATGTGTGTATATAAGTATTCTGTGTATGTGTATGCACAGGCACTTAGAACAAAATCTTGTTCTTCAATGTACATGAATTTCAGCAGTCAGGTACCACCACTAGTAATTCTGCATGCTGCATCCTGCATCCCATACACTGGGTCCTATGAAAACCCAGTATGTTGACATCTAATTAGTATCACTGATGTTACATACATTCAAGGAGTGTCAGACACAGTGAATTAACATGACAAGCAATACTATATGTACTTTCTCATAGTCCTATATTTTTTCTCCAACCCTCAATTCCATGAACAACTGTAGCACCGTTAATCCTGCACCAGATCCTGTGAAGATAAATCATCCAACTGGAACTATACTGAAATCACAGAAATCACCTTTTGGAAATATGTGTGACTAGGTCTCCACAGAGCTGAGGACAGAGGGAGATCCAGGTTAGATTAATATTAGAATCATGAATTAATGTATTAAGTGGTTTTAAAGTTAGTTAAATTAGTATTTCTCCTACCTAGTATGTATAGCACCTCATTGATGATATCTGTATATCTAAGAATAAGGGCACTTGTACAAGTTTATTAAGTGATATAGTGAAAAGTAGATAAATTTTATGTTTATCTCTCTCTAGTGTTACCAAAGAAAGAATAAGGAAATAAATGGTGTGGTTCCCTATTATATTTTCCCCTATGATTAAATTTTTTAACTGAACAGGTAAAAATTTTCTAGTTAATTAACATTAACGTTTATGTACAGAGTTTCCTCTCCAAAAGTATTTTGGTTATAGTTCAGCTGGAACAAAAGTATCACGTTTGAGAGGACAAGTATTATGCTGCTAACATTTGAAAAAAGCCACATTTTGTGGGATGGAGTATTTTTTTTCCCCTCTGTCAAGCAGAAAGGGAATCCAAACCTTGTTTCTGTAGGAAAGTGTATCACCAAGGCAGGTACAGTAAAAGGGAGACTCTTGAAAATAGCAGAAGCATAAGTTGAAGGGAAGAACCAAGGAGAAATCTGAATGCCATAGAGTCTTTGGAAATCACTTATGCATAGCTCTGGCTATGCATATAATTTACTTTCCTTAATAACTATTTCTTTGAGTTACTAAGTATGTGAACTGCAAACACAACTGAAGACACTATTGGAATTATACTTTTTTTTTTTTTCCCTCAGTTTAAGAAGTTTCATTATGGTCACAGAGATTTTTATAAAAAATCCAACTTATCCCTATGACACATTGATTATTCCTCATGAATAAAATAACAATTCTGGCTCTCCAGCTTTTTCAGAACAGTAGTCCTTAGAGGAATTAATAACTTCATACAGTTAGTGTCTCTTTGTGTTCTCTCAAAAAAATCAGTAACAAAACAAAACTAAACAAAAGACTATCCTACCTATTAGATATTTCCAAAGAATCTCTCCCAGCATTATCTGTTCATGCCTAGAGGTTAGGAATTCATATCTCAAAGCATGTAATGAAAAAATAATAAAAAGTGAAATAAAATATAATATAAATAAAACAAAATATAACATAAGCTTTACATATTAATATTTTACTATACATTTTCCTGGGGTTTAAGTCATAAGCAAAATCTAAGTACTTCTGGGTTAAGCTATAATAAGGCTCTAGCTTTGGTTTCAAGAGGCAAGAACCCCAACGTGAACTGAAATCCCCATTCCCTCTGAGACCTATAGAAGGCAGATAAAGTTAAGATTAAGAAGGCTCTACAATTTTAAGAAGTGGGTGGGTTTTTTTTACTTTACATTGTCAGTCCTGTAAAATACAAAATCCAAAAATAAAGACATCTTAGGACATTAGGACAGTGCTATACTATTTGAATTATAATAATGAAATAAGGCATAAAATAATTCTCTTTCTGCAACCATAAAATTCTCTCTATTATATAAAAGGTGAGTTTATATAGCATGTGTATATGTGCATATATAATAATATCCTTCACATTCAAATAAATTTGGTATTTGAAGTGCAGGATTACAGGATTTTCAAAGTGACCACTAACTTGAAGATGAGTGATCTTGTCTTGCTGCCAAGACGGCAGGTGGTTTAAAAGATGTAAAAAGTCACCACACCTCTGGAAATCTGCAAATTCTGTAAGATGGAAGAAATGGTAAATCGTTCTTGTAACAGCGTGCTTTCTATGTCATGAAGCATTATTGATTGCTGTCCTGTACATTATAAGACAAAACACTCAGTGATAACTCACCAGGGTCATTGCCCAATAAGTCGATGGCAAGAGTTGTGCTGATTTCCGATAACGTCAGGCTGAGCCCACCAAGNTGAATAAAATAACAATTCTGGCTCTCCAGCTTTTTCAGAACAGTAGTCCTTAGAGGAATTAATAACTTCATACAGTTAGTGTCTCTTTGTGTTCTCTCAAAAAAATCAGTAACAAAACAAAACTAAACAAAAGACTATCCTACCTATCAGATATTTCCAAAGAATCTCTCCCAGCATTATCTGTTCATGCCTAGAGGTCAGGAATTCATGCCTCAAAGCATATAATGAAAAAGTAATAAAAAATGAAATAAAACATAATATAAATAAACCAAAATATAACATAAGCTTTACATATTAATAAAGACATCTTAGGACATTAGGACAGTGCTATACTATTTGAATTATAATAATGAAAAAAGGCATAAAATAATTCTCTTTCTGCAACCATAAAATTCTCTCTATTATATAAAAGGTGAGTTTATATAGCATGTGTATATGTGCATATATAATAATATCCTTCACATTCAAATAAATTTGGTATTTGAAGTGCAGGATTACAGGATTTTCAAAGTGACCACTAACTTGAAGATGAGTGATCTTGTCTTGCTGCCAAGACGGCAGGTGGTTTAAAAGATGTAAAAAGTCACCACACCTCTGGAAATCTGCAAATTCTGTAAGATGGAAGAAATGGTAAATCGTTCTTGTAACAGCGTGCTTTCTATGTCATGAAGCATTATTGATTGCTGTCCTGTACATTATAAGACAAAACACTCAGTGATAACTCACCAGGGTCATTGCCCAATAAGTCGATGGCAAGAGTTGTGCTGATTTCCGATAACGTCAGGCTGAGCCCACCAAGCATCAGATTTCACAACTCCTGCTCTTAAGAAACAGCCAAATTTTCAGCTGGTGTAAATCAGCTTGATTTCACTGATGTCAAGAAGCTGTGGTAATTTAAAAGGAGTCAGTGACATTTACATTATGTCCTTCAAAGGGTGCTGTGGCAAATGACAGTCATAACTTATAGCCTACTGCTCAGTGCTCCAGAGGACAGGAGAGACATTACAAATTCTTCTTTTCATCCAGCCATTATCATAAGCATAAACAAAATTGCAACAAGCCTGCTCGCTGAACTTCCCCCTTTTGAGCACAGTTGTTGCCCTGCTTTTCATAATGTCAAATTTTGAAGTCACATTACTGCAGTAGCCCAAGAAAGAGAAAGCAGGAGCCTCTACTTCCACTTTCGACTGTTATTTGGGCTGGGGGATGAGATCTCTTGGTCCCACTCATATTTTCTGTAGGAGCACATACCAGCAAACATGCTGCTCCAGACTCATTCCCTACCAGTGAAACAGATGGGAAATGGGTGAAGTTTATTTGCCGGTTCTGCACACATAGGAAATTGGTAATCAACTGGACTCCAAGGTTTCTGAGCTGATGGCTGATCCAAGTGTTAATTGAAGGCAAAAATTCATCTGTTCAAGCCAGATCATGTCAAATGGATTAACAAAATATTATCTTCAAATTGCTGTGATATTTTTCGTACCAGTTTCACCTATAACTAACTGGCTCATCAAATTACCATTTATTCAGGAAAAAAAAAGTCATTTTGGCACTCAGCATCTTGTATCACAGAAAACTAAATTTTGCACCCTATACAAACCAGCAAGTCATGCCATTATGTTTCAAATCAAAAGTATTTGCTAAACGCATTCACCATGATAAAATCCCTATAAAAAAGTAGCACATGAAATCATTAAAAAAGTCTTATTTGCTTAATTCTAGCTGGCAACTCTGCTCTGTTTTTCATGTACATTTATCAGTCTTTGTAACCGGTTCCCCCACTATTCATGTACTTCCATCAACTTGATTTGACCAGCTATAGATACTAAGAGTGTTTAAGACTATCTTTCTCTTTCATTAAATAATATTTATAATTGACTTTATCTTGGAAGCCTATATTCCCTACATTCTTTCATTACTTAGTTGGATGTGAAGTTTTCAATTATTTTTGAACAGTGTTCAAGTTTTTGTGGCAAGGATGTTCACATTTCATGCTTACGGCGTTTGAAATCAGCTCAACGCATGTTACTTAGTCTTCAGAAAATATCAGTTGGACTCAGAAATATTTTCTCATTGATCCATTTTTCATTCAAGAATGATAATAACACAGATATGAAATTTCAAATTAATTTGTTTAATAATGCTTAAATCATGAATACCACTGTGTAGGACAAGGCTTTTGCAATTCTGTGTGGAGCTATTATTTAAAGATAATAGCCATTTAAAATAATTTAAATGTAGTGGCAGAGAGGAAAAATAGGGTGAAACTGAATATTAATTTTCTATTCCTAACTTCCTATTGCAAGCTGGACACATTTTGCTATCACTTCTTTACCTCACCAAACACCTGCCTATATTGAATGTTGTTCATATCCTTTTCTAAGAAAGAATTAATAGAAACAGTCCTCCTTTCCCTTTCTGCCTCTCATCTTCAGTGACTGGAAAGAAATCATCTTCCTTAATTCAGATGAGAGGAAGACTCTTTATTACATGATTTGATCCACTGCAGACTTTTCTCTTAAATCAGTATGGTAATGAAATAAATATAAAAGACTACTTATGTTTTAAAAAATCCATTACATTTTGTGGAGATGAATGTGAGTACTATTTGCTAGAATTTTTTATTTGTCATTGTTTATTTTAATATGCTTATTTATACACATTCAGATATGTATGTATACAGAGAAAGAGAAAGCAAGCATGTGCCCATTAGTGTTAACTTTACCCTCTATTTGCTCTCCTTTTGGTGTTTCTGTGTTTTTCCTGTCTAATATGTCCAACACCTTTGCCATCTTAGATGTTAAACAGATAAGCTATTGATTTAATGGTCCTGTCATCATAAATAAAACATTCAAGAGAAAGAACATGCTAAAGCCCAAGTAATATTTATTTTTCTTTTCCACCTTTTTTAAATCTCAGAATTAATATGGCACCTTTCACTGGCAAGTAATTGTTTAAAACATAGATCAGGCAGACAACTGTTATCACTTGAGTGTTGACTTCCCTCACAGTCACAGCGAATGAGTTTGAGATCTCAATCCAAAGGCACAACTCAGACAGAGAGGTGTTTGCACCACAGATCAAGTTATCCTAATGGTTTCACTGAGCAGTCAAAATAAATTCCCTTCCTACCTAACCTCAGCAGAAGTTCTCCAGATGACTGTTGAGGTATGGTTTGTGATGGTGCAGTAAATAAATACACAACGGATTTCTGAAAAATGATAATAAATAATTCTGCCAGTTCCTTGCATGGTACCTATACTGAAGATAAATAAAGGTCTTTGGTGTCAAGAGCTGTCAATCCATCTTCTGTAACATTATGACTGCACTTTCAGATCTATGCTACGCTGAGCCAGATACTTGAAAATCAGACTTCACAGAAGGTATGTGTGTGTCTAAGACACATCTGTTTTCACCAGAATTCATGTTTCCCTGGATATGAATTTCATGCTGTGTACTTAATGATGTGTTTTTGCTGCAGGTGATAGTGCCTGTCTGCACAGAGCATAGCTGGGTTTGCTAAAGACATTTAACATGCAATTACAGAGCCCAAACCCACAGAGGCAGCCTTCTCCAGGAGAGATGCTCAGTGCTGCAGTCGACTCCCAAAAGTTTAGAGGAACAAACAGGCAACAGAAAACCATAACAGCAAAGCAATCAATACAAGTGTAAGCACTCCAATCTTGAACCTCATTTTGACCTTAGGTATGCTTCCAATCTGGTATGTATGTGATAATAAAACCCCAAATCACATATGCCACCCTTGGATATATGTTGCACTTCCCATATTGCCAAAATACTCTTTGAATCCTCTGAGTAATAGGATACTCAGTAGGAAAACTGTATTTATGAAACCTGTGAAATGTGCGTCTGTCTGTTCTTGTGCTTCAAAGTGCTCATCTGTGCAGCTCCTTTTCAAATATTGCAGAAAGAAATGTCAAATTCCATAGTGTAAAATTAGCAGCTTTGTATTGTACACAGCTGGGTAATAAGTTAAAATAAAACCAATGGATTTTCACTCTGGATGCATATTTATTTTACAGTCTTTTCTTTCATTGTCTTTAAGCTGTATTGTGTCAGGTTTTCTCTGAAACAAAGGTGTCATGTTTATAAATCTGAAAATTCATCAGCAAAACAACAGGTGGGATATATAAAAACAAAATTATGTACAGGTATATTTTTCTTTTTTTTCTTTATATTTCTACATAACTACTTCTGGAAACTTTATATCCAGCCATGAAAAAGATCATGTTTTCTCACTCTGTTATACCTGGTTTTATTTTCTACCATTAAAGTTATTACATATCCACGTGTTATTTTACTCCAGTAAACACTATAGGAAAAAAAACCCCTGTTCCATGTTCATGATTATCAGAGCAGACTGTATGTGGTGTGGTAGATTAATATTGAATGCAAAAATTGTAGCACCACCTATTGGCGAAATGCATAAATTGATCCATCAAATTTCATGCTAACATTCATGCTGCTGTTGGATGTTAAATTTGCAAGGCACTATTTCCAGTTTAGTTTACTTGAAATTAATATATTTGTTAATATAGCCTTTTAATTTCTTTTAGAATATAACTAATAGAGAATGGTAAAGAACCAGATTTTAAACTGGGAAAGAACCTGAATGTAACTCAGAAATTATTAACGCCAGGATTGAATTTGTTTTGAATACATCTAAAAGGTCTGAAACCTTTCTAAGTTGTGTATTTTGCATATTGACTAATGCCCTGATGCAGAAATTGGAGGTCTCAAATTTTCCTGATAGAATCTTTACAAGTCCTGTTGTTTTCAATGAACTATAAATGGCAACAATTTTTAATGTGGTGGGGAATTATTTTAGCATTGTAGCTGAAAGAAAAGGTTCTCAAATATTTGTTCATATCCACAGCTACATATAAAACATGACCTATGAACTGCCCTTGGCTTGCAGTTATCATTATTTTGCTTAATATGAACACGGACAAATTGCTAGAGGCAAGAGGTGGAATAGAAAATAAAAAATATTTAGTGTAGCTGAATATGGGAGACTAGGAATTGGGTGTGCAACTTCAGTTTTCATCCAGATGACATTTAAACAAACTGTTAAAGTTAAACCATAAATTATTTCACCGTGTCTCTGTTTTGTTTGGGTTAGTGAGATTGGGTTGCTCAGAACAATCCTAACTTAATTTTTATTCTATAGGATAACTCATTTATGAATATTTCTTTTTTACTATTTCTGTAGGACTAATTCTTATGGAAACTCTATCATATTTTTTCTCAAATCGATATTATTTTCCTTTTTAAACATCAGTAATAGTCATCAAGAAAATTACCATTATTGCTATTTTCTTAAGCCTTGTCTTTCTCTTTCCCTACTGCTCCTGTTCATTGCTCCATCACTACTTCTGAAAGAGAAAATTATGCTAATAACAGTGGATCAGATTCCTACAGCAAAAACCTCTATATGCTGGGTTTGAATAACGACCTCCATTTCTGCATTCCTGGTCGTTTCACTGTTTTCTCCTACAGTGCTCAAAAGTTTTTGAAAAACTGCTGTTATTTCCTTGAGAGCAAAGCTTCCCTGTAGTCAGAAGTGTATTCATTTTAATTTTGTTTCAAAGGAACTTGATGCTTTTGAAGTGTGCTGACACTCCCTCAATCTGCAACCCATCACCAACAACATGTATTTGGTACACAAAATCATGCCAAACCCTGTACTACCTATCAGAGCTCTGGGGAGAACTCCAGCTGGAAAGGAGGCACTTATTCTCCATGCTTGTGATCTGCACTCAGGATTTATGATTTCATGGCCTCATTTCAGTAAAAGCAGTTGTTTCTGCCTTCAACACGCATATGGTTTTGAAGTCTTTTACATAGATTCATTTCTGTATGAGCAACAAAGAGCAACAAAGCTGTTGAAGGGGCTGGAGAACAGGCCTTATAAGGAATGGCTGAGAGAGCTGGGGTTGTTTAGCCTGGAGAAGAGGAGGCTGAGAGGAGACCTCATTGCTCTCTATAACTACCTGTTGTAGAGGGGAGGGTAATGGCCTCTTCTCCCAAGTGACAGGGGACAAGACAAGAGGGAATGGCCTCAAGCTCCACCAGGGGAGGATTAGGCTGCACAGAAAGAGTCATTGGGCACTGGCAGAGGCTGGCCAGGGAGGTGGTTGATTCACCTTCCCTGGAGGTGTTTAAGGCACGGGTGGATGAGGTGCCAAGGGGCATGTTTTAGTGTTTGATAGGAATTGTTGGGCTCAGTGATCCGGTGGGTCTCTTCCAACCTGATTGTTCTATGATTCTATGATTCTATATGTCCAGTCTTTGCCTGTGATGATTTTTCCAGAAACACTAGCAGCAAGAGCAACATCTTGTTGGTCTCCTCTGTGAAATGTCCTCTCTAATCTGAACTGGACTAAGCACAGTGATTAGGGTTGCATTTAACACCCTGTTATGTCTAAGGTTCAAGGTTTTTAGCAGCACACATTTCTTCATAGTACTTTCTAAATGAAAATCTTTTTATTCAGAGCAATTCAATTTATTTTTTAACCTACAAGAATGCATTGGCCAAAGTAATTTACGTATACCTCCTTGGCTTTATTATATGTTTAAGTAATGTAAACAGAGCCAGCCACAACTGTAGCTGCAGGCTTCTAAATACTTGCCTACCAAAACAGTCCTACTACACCTAATGAATCTTGGCAAAGCTGACACCTCTTTCCTAGTCAGAGCTAGAAATGTGCAGCTTCTGTTAGATAAAATGAAAACCAGCCAAACAGACTGACAACGCTGCATCACTTTCTAGGGGCCCCTGAAGACGTGTCACATGCTGTATATCAGCATGGATTGAGTAAGATTATTGTGTTGTTCTGTCATCTTATACTAATGGTATTTTGCAACATCTATCTCCACGCAACATGAAAACAATAGGTTGGAAATCTGTTAAGGATTTAGAGATTTCTGAGGGGCAGATGTAATCACAATGTCCTTGTTGCAGCGGGCTGTGGTTAAGCGGCTACGATCATGTCATGGAAAAGAGGAGGATGGCTTTACTTGCTGAACCTCTCTCACCAGTACATACAAACCTCCCAGGAGCTACCCTGCAGCAGGTGGAAGATATCATGACTGAGTAAACAGAACAGAAAAAGATATACATCTTGTTCAAATTCACAGAAGTGACTTGTTGCAAGAGCCAAGAACAGAGGCAAGCAGTCTTAAATCATCACCATTTATTTAATCACTAACCACTATATTTTGTGCATTTCTGATCATCACACCTGCATCCGTAGCTCCTGAGAACTTGGTGTCTCTAAAATACATAAAAGCTTAATTCCTCATGTGATTACGTCAGTTTTAAATGCATCACAACCGTCATCACTAGAATTACTTTTAGCTGGCCCCTTTGTAACTGTGAAGAATAACTGAAATTTATATCACTTCTAGGGAGTTTTATGTTTTTGCTACTACAAGCTTGTTTAACTCCTGAATAATAAATAAAAGCAGGTTGCAGATCAAAAAGCAGGAGAAAAATGATATATCAGTAGAGAGAAAATTTATCATGACATGCTGTCTCATACAGCTTATTCTTGCATGAGTTTCAGGTTCTTGCACATTTTTAAAATCATTAGTAAGTCTTTCAAAATAAGAAAATAAGCAAACTCAGCATAAAAAGTTATCACATTGCATTTCTATGGTAAACGGAGAAATTATTTGTACACTATACACTTAGTGCATTCTTAAAACAATACACTGATATAGTGGATTTTGTACTTTTTTTTGAAGTGTGTTAGCATAAATATTGTAGTGGATGAAATATTCCAAAATATGAGATGCAATAGATTACATCCTCTCCACTCACATTTGATTATTGAAAGCAATGAAAATCTTTCTTCAACAAAATTGGAGGTGGCTTTTCCTGAAATAGGGAGAAGGAAGCCCTTGACTTAAAAATCTTTGGAGCTATACAAGTTTCTTATTCAACTTATATAGAGATATAAATTGCCATAATTATCTTGCCTTTATAATTTCACTGTTTTGCTCGGCAACTTAAAGAACTGGCTGAATAATTTTTTTCCAATAACGGTTGCAATGACTTTCACTCACATTTTCTCATCATTCTGTCAGCTTCAGGGCTATATAATTCTCCTCATTCTGCATGGCATTACTCACATACCTGGTTTTCCATTAAACAGTATTAGTATCTAATCCATAGAGTCATAGAATGAATTGGATTGGAAGGGACCTTAAAGATCATCCAGTTCCAACCCCCCTGCCATGGGCAGGGACACCTTCCACTAGACTAAGTTGCTCAAAGCCGTATCCAACCTGGGGTTCAGCACCCACGACTTCTATAAGCAACCTGTGCCAGTGCCTCACCACCCTCATAGTAAAAAAATTCTTCCTAATATCTTATCTAAATTTCCCCTCTTTCATCTTAAAACCCTTACCCTTCATCCTATCACTCCATCTTCTGATAAAGACCTCCTCCCCAGCTCTCCTGTAGACCCCCTTTAAGTACTGAAAGACCGCTATAAGGTCTCCCCAGAGCCTTTTTGTCCCCTAGGCTAAACAAGCCCAGCTCTCTCAGCCTGTCCTTGTATTGGAGGTTCTCCAACCGTCTGACTATCCTTGTGGCCCTCCTATGGACTTGCTTTAACAGATCCATGTCCTTCCTGTACTGAGGACTACAGCACTGAACATAGTGCTCCAGGTGAGACCTCATGAGAGCAGATAAAAGGGGCAGAATCTCCTCCCTTGTCCTGGTGGTCACACTTCTTTTGATGCAGGCAAGGATATGGCTTTCTGGGCTGCAAGCACAAGTTGTAGGCTCATGTTGATCTTTTCATCCACTAGTACCCCAAGTCCTTCTCCTCAGGTCTGCTCTCAATCCATTCACCACTTTCAAAATTGTTTCCAGGTAAACCCAATTACCCATATTTAAGCATTTACTGTACACACAAACCCCAAAAGATAAACTAAATATATATATCCTTTTTTTTTTTCATGTGGGAACCATCACTTTGACTGAGAGAAATAAAACAGAAGTTAACTTGTAACAGATAAATCTAATACATTTCTCCTTAGGATAAATTATGTTTTGCTCAAAGACAGTATTTTAAAACACTAGGAAGCTTGCTCTCTCTGAGGAAGACAATGATAACATTGATAAGCAGCGGAACGACTCTTTGGTCATTTGCATTCTTCAAGCCAAGCACAGCATGGAATCAAAGCACAGAAAAAAAAGCTAAAAAGAAGGTAATTTAAGCAATTAAGTAATTAGAAATTTTAACCGCATTAGACTAAAGAACTTCCCACCTTAGACACAGCATGCAGAGGATTCGTATGGACAGAGAATAAGAAACAGGTTGATTCCAGTGCAGTACAACTCATTTCCATTTTCTTTGCAGATCCACATTACTAGAAGCCTCCATGCAGGTAAGGACACCTGTCTCGAGGGCTATGTAACACCAAACAACATTGACACACATGGTATAGGACGTACAGATGGGCAGAACACACCAATGCTCCTGCCTCAGCTGCTAGCCTAGGGCACATTTAGCTCACGCATTCTTTCCACATCCAGGTCCCACTTCCCCTCCACAGCAGCCAGCAGTAAGGGATACTGCAACTTAAGCCCTGTGTTTTCCAATGGTCTATTTCCCAGTCAATGTCAATAGCTGAACATCTAAGAGACAGGCTGTTGGCTTTCTTCTGCCATCATGAGCACTGGCAGCTCACCTCAGTGGTGACACCAGCATTTTCCACAAATGACAATCAATTTTTACAGAATTGTAGACATCTAGGATCTAGACCTCCTACAGAGATGAATCTCCTGCCCAATGTGTCAGGGATGCTTTGGAAAGTGCTTTTGAATTAGAAACATTTATTTTTATAAATGTAGTACCACTTTTTCTGCATCTGATTGGTTTGTGCAATGAAGAAAACAAATATCCCAAAATTTTCATAGAAGATTGCAAAATTCCTTCTGATCAGCTGTAATGATTCTGCTAATTAGGCCATCAAGTCCATTTTATTTCATTTCAGATTATTAAACATGAAAAACAAAGATTTTAGAAATAAATAATTGTATGAAAATAGAATGGATGGCTGAGAGACCATCCATGTATGCAGAAGTGAAAGATGAGGTAAAATTCAGGTTAGGAAGGTGTCCTGGAGCAAATCATTTTCTATTAAAATTAAAATAATCAAAGCCTTGTTTCAAAATAACTTGACTTTTAGTCAAAGTGAGATTTTAAGAATGCCATTGTTTCTAATACAATTCTGTCTTGGTGCTTGTGCTCTTGGTTAAAAATGGTTTGGATTTTTGAGCTTTTTTTTTTTGTGGCCAGCGTACTGCTTTAGTTTTTTTCCAGACTTTCTGTCTCCCTTCATTTTCATCTCCCCTCTTCTGTTTCTTACATTTCATTGTAGGGGATGCCCTGTGTCCTACTATCATTTCTCAGGAATTCTGCACAAATTGGTACAACTGGCAGCCATTACACATATATTCCTGTTAATTGACAGTCATACGGAGCTCACAGAAAAGTAGTAATATCCAGTTTTCTCTGTCTAGTTAGGCCTTTGCTTCCGAACTTGAAAAGAAGCTTCATAAGGCAGGTAAAGTCAAGAAGAAAACTGATATAATTATCCCATAATTCTTCAAATACCAGGTACTATCAGGCTCTGTATATATAATATAGACCCGACCAAAAGACTTTAACACCACGGGATCTTGGATGGTATACAATTTCAAGAGAATATAGCTGGCATTAATTTATTTAGAGCAAGGGAAAGAATCACAAAATACATCCAATGCTGTCTTATATAAGCTCCCATACTGTGAAATCTAGCACACAGGCCCTGCTTCTCTTGGCTGCCTTAAATGCCATTGCATTTCTTTTAACCAGTCACACAAACTTTCTGGCTGAAACTTTCTAGCAATTCTTTTTTTTTCCAAGGTGAAGCGTGGGAAGAAACAGGTTAAATTTAATGCAGGTAGCTCATTCTGAAAATGAGACAGGGCAATCATACTGAAATCATCATAGTACGGATAATACTAAGCAGATTAATTTAGTTTAGATGTGCTGCAAATTTAGAGTTTTAAAGAAAATTTGGATGATACATTCAGACTGAGGGAATTTTAGAGTAAAGAATGCCTTTTACTGTTTCAAATATGGGCAAGTAGTAAAGTTTGTTTCTTTTAAAATCTCTGTTCAGCTACAAGCTGAAACATGAGAGCTAAATTCTGAAAAATATCTGTCTACTTTGAGCATAAACAAAAGTTGCTCCATGCAAATATGGAAGGGTGTGTGCCACTACTGAGAGTCTTCATAGGAGGTGGGTTTTCTAGCTGAATTCTCCTTTGAGGGATGCCATGCACTGTTGTCCACTGACAAAGAGACTTTCAGTTCTTTTAATCCCCCGCAAGGCTGAGAAAAGAAATGAAAAGGGCTATAAGCAAGGAAGGGGGAAGATACATGGGTTGGTAGATTAGGGTGGGGAGGGTAAAGGAAATACACTCAAGATGATAAAGAAGGGCAGGACATGCATGCTCCCTAGCAGGGCTCAAGCACCCCTGCAAGACTAATGGATACAAGGATTGCTAATTACCACCCTGAAACTAGTGACTCAAACTTTTCAAGTAAAGACTCACTAACCCAGAAAATCCTTCCCAGTTAGAGTGCACTGAAGGCTACAGATTTTTTCAGGAGAGAAATCAGGAAAAGTTTGGAATAGCACAATCTTTTCTCAACAATCTTCTCTTGTCCCAGCTCTAAGGCTTGTGGTGATCAGTGTTCACAAACACTGCTTTTAAAAAAAAAAAAAAAAAAAATTTCAAGCATTCTGTTCCTCAAAAATTAGGTTTCCTTTAACACAGCTAGTTGCTTTCAAATTTTAGCTGAAGAGTGCATTAAGGGAGTATTTTTTTCAAGCTGTGTTTTTCAGCACCAACTCAAGAAACTATTCACATCAATGAACCTGCTAATACAAAAGAAGTAGCCCCACAGGGGAGAGCAACTTAACATTTATGACTCTTCAGTACTTTATCTTGCATTCTCAGACATATTTTACACTAAGCAGCAAGTCTTCGCTACTAAATATAATACAATTTAATCTACAGAAGGAATTATAATATAATATCAAGGCAACACTTAAACTCAAGATGGGGATACAGAATAGACAACCTGAAACAAAACAGGATTCATCAGGCATCATAGAGTTCACAATTTGTTCACAGCCATATCTTCAATCTGCCACTTCATGTATCACAACTCCCACCACGTTCTATTTTGAGAACTGAGGTGGGATTAAATGAACACACAGATCATGAATCAGTTTTTTGCATATGGGTGGTTTTCACCTGCAGTGCTTCATATTTTCCTGTATATTCTCACATAAATAGATGGTCACCATGTTTCTTAATTCTTTTGCCTCCTTTCTCTATATTAAAAGCGTAAGGTAGATTTTAATATAAAATAAATACAAATAATACAGCTATATTATAAAAAATGAAGATCAACTAGAAATAAAATATCCTACTTGCATTGGAATTTAGCAAGAATGTGTCAATGTTTTACCAGAAAGAGCCTGTGTGTTTTAAATTATAATCTCTCTTTTCTGTGTCTTAGACAATAGCAATAACAGTAATTTGTGTGAACAGTATTTGTTCAGCTATATAAAATGAAATCGTACTAATTAGATACATTTGAAATCAGTAGGACCACACTGTGAGAATACCCACTCCACTCCATTGCTTCAGGTGCACATGAAACCAAGTTCAGAGACTTAAAATGTACGAGAAAGAAAACCCCAAACCCTTGCAGTGTGCTACTTATCACACACTGTGACAGTGATAAATTCCCTCAGTGATTCTCAGGTGCCCTGTTGTTATCTTTAACTGCTTTCTAGCTTGTCAATCTTCTGCTTCCAGATCGTATCGGTCATTCACACAGGCAAAACCTTGCTTAGAGGGACTTACACTTTGTGCTGGTAATAGGTGTTTTATCTTCCAGTGGATTATTTGCCCACTGTTCCTGTGGAATTTCACAAAAGAAGCATCTCTGATTATCTGACAATTTATCTTTTGTACGGATCTTGTTGGAGATTGAGTTACTAGAAGGAGGTGGCTCTTTCAAAATGGAATATCTCCCTGAGGCTTTTAGAACAGGATAATAAGACATTGGTTTCTGTGTTGTAGACAGTCGGGGACAGAAAAATACCTACACCTCCAATGTGTTTGATGAGGAACACCAATATTTCTGTACACTGCACATCCCTTTGAGTTATCTAATAATACAGGTGACCCATACAAAAAAGAAAAGTACATGCTCAGAAATCCCTACTGAAGCTCAACTATATCATATCTTTCTATACAATCATAATTTATTGTGCAGAACACTGGAAGCAGGATATTTTTCTCTTTTACTGAAAATTAAAACCATGCTCAACATCCTTGACAAGCTCCTGCATTGAGTAACCATTATTGAGAACCCATTACCATGCTTAGAGGCTCCACTAATTCCTCTTTATGCTGCTGATATATGATTATCTCCCCATCTTGAAGCTATATCTAAACTACATATAGGCAAGAGCATATTTGTACATAAAAAATTGTAAGCATTCTATCCACTTCATTTTATTTGACAGATTTCACAGTATCCTGATATGTAATCTGCAAATACTTACAAAAAGAATATAATAGAAAGGAAATGGACTTTTAATCTGGAACATCACATGTCAGATAAATTTTGCATAGATACTGTGCTGCATCATAACGTAATGTACAATCTTCCTCAATAAAGTTCAGTTTTGTGTAAGGAGGTTAAAGCATTTAATCAGTAGGAGACCTAATAGCTGACTAATTGAAAAGAAAATTATATACGGTTCACAGACCATCATGAGCCTTGGAGAAGTACTATCCATAGTCACTCTATATTGAATGCAGAGTCTTTTAGAAAAAAAAAATTAATAGTATCTAAGTAAACATTTTCCAGAATTCCTAACAGTAGAGATACAAAATATGTATTTTTGATGAAAAGGTTAGAACTGTAGTATTCTTTAATTCCTATGACGCATGCTATGACCTTTTGTTTCTTTGGATTAATTTGTTAAATTTCTAACTGCTTAAATCATCTAAAGCAGGGACAAATAGATTAATGCACAAAAATGGAACAGGTTTGCAGCCGCCAATCTGAAGCCAGAGAGGGAAGAGGAAAAAAGCTTTTTTTAAGAAAAAAGAACAGAGGACAAAACATTGATGCTTCTGGGGGTACAGTGCCAAAGAACTCTGAAATCCAGGCAACATTTTTAAGCTTGACCCATTCACAAGACTTATTCGTATAAATGATTGATTGTTTGTTTTTGTTTTTTTTTTCAAAATGTGCTGCATAAGAGCTGTATCGCAAGGACCTTTATTTTTCAAAATGGTAGTAGTCAACACCTGGACAACTCTTCTGAGAAATTCCATTCAGAGCTTGTTAGAGTTAAAAAAACAAGGAACATTTCCACACAAAAAAACCCCAAAACCTAACCCCTCAAAAAAACCCACAAACCACACAACACTTTTTTTTCTGCTGGCCAGAATTTGTTCTTTTACTAAAATTAAATTAATTTCAGAAACATGATAGCTCTCACTAGATCAAGAATAATGTATATCTCCTCTACTCAGAACGTTTCAATAAAGAATTAAAAGAAAATAAAGACTTATAAATGGGAATACACTAAGACCTACAAACTACAACAACTTATACAGGAGATAAGTCAAGTTGTCCAACATATATATGATTTAAGGTGGTCTTTTCAGATCAAGTCACTAAAAAAGTCATAGTTGCTTTTGATCTCAGTGAACCCAAGATTGACCTGAAATGCTGACTAAGGAATACAAGTCTGTATCTTAGACACAATGTCCTTGAGATGTTCTAATTTTCAATCTCGCATGTAGCAAGAAAATATTTATATTTACTTATTTATCTGAAGAAGCAAAATAAGTTTTTTCTCAGTAATAAATTTCTGTTTTCTGAACATACATTTTTAGTTTTTTGCAAGGGGAAAATACCATTTTCCTAAGGAAAAAAATAAATCCATAGTGTAAAAGGAAAAGTATAGATAAACGTAATCTGTAACATCAGTAGCAATACTGAAAATTATACTAGAAGGTTACTTTCACTTCCCATCTTTTATTCGTTTTATTCCAATAAAACCAACTATTTTAAAAAGTAGTTTTAATTGTAAGTTTGTACCAACAGATGAAATGTGTTATATTCACAGTAAATAATGATATTACTTATGATCGCTGGATCTAAAAATGTCAAAAGATTTTGCAGACATTAATGAGTTTGTCTAGTGAAACTTCTATGGGGTATGCCCATGTGTTTGTTCAAGACAATGAGACATTTGAAGTACATATAGTAGTAGACCTCAGTAGTCTCTCAGTGCCATCACTGCTCAACAGAAAAAATATCAATTCAGAGTCATGCTTTACATGCTTTCAAATTCAAAACCTAGCCAAAAAAAAAAAAAATAACATTTATCACCTTTAAAGTGACTGCAAGGCTTTCATGTCAAAGAAGATAGACTATTAGTTTATACTTCTTTGCTTTCTTGCCTTTTTGTTAGTGGAAATGTGAGTGTGGTTTTTTTTTTTGTTTTAGATTGTTTTAAGTTTTTTTAAATTTTACACCTGGTGTTTTACATGAGTTGAGAAACACTGATGCTGGTGATCCAGTGTCCTGACTCCTCTTCATTGATAATGATTTCATTACGCATATTAGACCCTATAACTTGAAAGTGCAAATCTTTTCACCTAGACAGAGTTATTGCTAAGTTTATTAAAACACTGTCAAATGTAGAATACAACCCTTCCTATCACTACTTCTCTTAAGAAAATACATGTTATGGAATAACCATCCTACAGCTTGTAACTTAGAGATATTATTCACCAGTTGGTACCATCAGATACATAGCAGAGACAAGAAGGAAAAGAACCATAATGAAAAAAATGCGAAAAGAGTAATCAAAAACTGCTAGGAAACCCGGGCATATAGTTTAGAAAAAAAATGCTCGAATGTCACACAACATCCCACCAGTTTGCATAGTGAGCAGAGATAGTGAGCTACTGCTCCAAGAAGTTTTAATCTCTTGAGATATATTGAAACTGTTGGTGAAAAAAATCAACAAGTGTAAAGAACATTGAGATAGGATTCAGATTAATGTTTGAGTTACTACTGTAAATAGAACAACAGAAATAGAATATTTTGTCCAAAAACTTGCTAATGGAAGAATTAAACTAGAATGAGACCAAAATCAGATCAAAAATATTGAAATTTTGAGTTTAGCTGTTGTATCATCTTTTGCAAACATATTTCTAATACAAAAGCATTTGCATGGTTTGAGTGCAGAGAGAATTTTGTAGCTAAGCAGATGAAAGTTTTTCTGTTTTGAGTCAAAACAAACTATGTGTACATTTACACTAATATTAGATCTTTAAAACCTATTTTCTTAGCAAGAAATACTCATACAGAAATACCTGTCTGTCATAGCTTAAAATATATTCATTTGTAAGTCTTGCACTGTCATTATTCTGAAGTTTTTCTTTCCTTTGTTCTTTATCATTCAATTCATTTCACTGTAACTCTTAGGAGAGGTTGCAGAAGTAATTTGTAGCTGCACAACAGCTGGTTTAGATTTTGTCAGGATTTCTGTTACATTTTAGTGAGCTTTAGGATTATGTTGTCTTGTGCTTAATGTGTGTAATCCATGTCTGTATTAAAAGGGTACTTGACCGTATTTGGTGTAAATAGCCGTGCCATCTAGTTGCATGAAGACAACCAGTAAATCAGCTTACAATTAGTGTGCTTCATTTTATCCGAGACTAGTACTAATCCACAGTGCTAAGGATCACGATACCAATGCTTTTAATTAAATATAACATCATGGTTACACCAAATACAGTCCTTGAATTCTGACACAGTTAGTTAAATTGAAAGATGCATAATCCCAGCAGTCTTCAAACTGGCATTGTTGTAACCAATAATAGATTGGAAAAGCTTTTTTTTAAAAAAAAACAAATAAACAAACAAAAAACCCCTAAAATGCTAAACTGGTACTATTTAAGGATCAGCACATATAATAGAGTTTCCTTAATCCCTTCCAGATTCTTATCAAATTCTTATGATTTTTGTGACTTGCAAGGCTGTCTTCAGAAAAGCAGCTATGACACGTGTGCTACACGGTCCTATTTCTAAGCGCTTCCTGCCTCTTCCTGGCATAACAAATAGGAAGGAGGGGGTGGGTAAAGGTGACGTTAGTTACGTAGGCATTTCCAGTACTCCCCAGAAATTTAGTCATCTGCATATTGGCCCTGATACTATTCTGAACGTAGAAGGCACGCAGCACGCAACAGCTGAGATTAAATGCACTCAGCCAAACCACCTCCCTCTCTCTCTGACGTGCTGTTCCCCCAGCTGTGATATGACTGCATGCCGTCAGATGCAAAAAGGCCAGCATCATATGGCCTTTAGGTCTTACAGATATATATTTGGAATTTGAGATGAGAACCACATCTGAAGACTCCTACCTTCTCTTCCCCATTGCTGTTAATTGACCACAGCTATTCAAAAGCGCTGTGAACAAAACAGTCAATTTTCTATCTCAAAAAAAAAAAATTAGTTTAGTTTTCTTCAGAAACTCTCTGTAGGGTAATGGGCACAGTATTACTGAGAGTAGTTGGCAGTACTCCTTCAGGAACCATAGAATCACCAGGTTGAAAGAGGCCCACCAGATCATCAAGTCCAACCATCCCTATCAAACACTAAACCATGTCCCTCAGCACCTCATCCACCTGTGCCTTAAACACCTCCAGGGAAGGTGAATCAACCACCAACCTGGGCAGCCTGTTCCAGTGCCCAATGACCCTTTCTGTGAAACATTTTTTCCTAGTGTGCAGCCTGAACCTCCCCTGGTGGAGCTTGAGGCCATTCCCTCTTGTCCTGTCCCCTGTCACTTCAGAGAAGAGGCCAGCTCCCTCCTCTCTACAACCTCCTTTCAGGTAGTTGTAGAGAGCAATGAGGTCTCCCCTCAGCCTCTTCTCCAGGCTAAACAACCCCAGCTCTCTCAGCTGTTCCTCATAAAGCCTGTTCTCCAGCCCCTTCACCTCTAGCAGTGCTCCACAGCAGTTATGCTGTGGATAAAGGAAAGTACATTGAAGTGTTTTAAGGGTGTCAGGCTCAGTGATGTGGCATCTTCTCATTAAATGCATTTTAGACAGCTTCTAACCCTCTCTGCTCTGGAAAACTGACTTGCACCATCATGTCAAATTATTCTGAATATTACTTCAAGTTATTATCAAATGAAAGAGCATGAAGGAACTGCATAGATGTTGCTCTAGCCAGCATGAAACAGAAGGCATGAGTTATCTCCAGTGAGAAATGAAGAATTTTACAAATGCAGCCAAGTTCTTAATTTTGATTTATGTTTTCCACAGTACAGAAGTGTGCACTCTGTTCCTTCAGGTACTTATAAGAAAGCACCAGCTAGAGAGACCAGCAGATGCTTCCACCCAGCCCTGGTGGTCCAGAGGAGCCCTCCATGCTTGCAGACCCCTTTTGTTGTCCAGAGCCAGGCAGAGAAATTTGCATGTGGCTTCTCATGACTATCTGTGCTCACACCTCAGATGCACCCACCCCAGACACACGCTGATGCATGTGTCAGAAGCAGGGCTGAGAAAGTCTGAGGGGAGCAGTTATGGAGCAACCTGAGACACAGAAAGCTCAACAACCTTGTTTTTGTCGGACCTGCAGGACTATCCCTAGACGCTGTATTGTCAAGTTGTAAAATTTGTAGTAGTCATAGTACAAATCTGGAAACCTCATTTATCAAGAAATATGATTATTAACATTTTTATTAAACTTTTCCAGTCCATAATACAAAATAATTTTCTTATCAACTTCTATCATAGACAGGACTTATTATATTAAATGACTACCCTGCCACTTGCCAAACTTTAATAATTGTGAAGGTGAATACTAGATCTTAGCTTAAGGCAAATGAGTCTTTTGCAACCACTTATTAAAAAGTTTAGTTTCTTTCCAAAAGTTCATTGTGACAATTGTAGAAATGGATTTTCACCCAATTGTAAAATCACAAGCAGTAAACAATCCTGGAATGTTACTTTACGTAATGTCAAAAAAGCTACCATTTGGTGTAATTTATTCGTATATTATTTGAGCTTTGTTTCAGGTACTTGTGTTTGTAAATATGTTATTTACTATTTTTAATATGAATTCTTGACATTTCAGTGGAACATACTGACAGAAAACTCATGTCTCTGGAAAATTAAACTCTACACAAATCAAGAAGTTTTACAGGAATATAATTTTATAAGTGCAAGCAGTTTCTATAAATGTCAAAATATCTCATTTCATCATTCTGGGAACAAAATGTTTTCCATTTTAATTTTCTTTTAAGTTTATATTTTTGAGTTTTAAAGTAATATATATGTTTTTCAGCAAAGGATGTTAAGCTTCAAGAATTAAGATGTTTCAGTCAATAGTAATATATTATTTTGTCTTACACAGACTATATACTGTTCAGTTTTTTGCTTCCTTTCAGAAAGAAACCTTACCCCAAGAATCTGTCATGCCTTAACTGTCATGATTATTGTATTTGCATTAAAATTAGCTACTGTAATGTGGGAGATATTTAAAGGGAAACAGGCTAAGAGGAGTTGTTGAATGTTACAAACAGTCGGATAATCTTTAACACATGGCAGATTCTCATGCTGGTTTTACGCCTAATGCTGCAGAGCATCTTACAGCTGAAATACAAAGTAGTCTGTGTATTGTTAGGCTTTAATACTTTTAAAGACACATTGAGTGTTAATGGGGTCCTCTGGATTTAAGGCTTTGTTGTTTATTATACCCAGACTGCCTGGGTTTTCTCTAATGACATTCTCCAGCAAGTCACCTAATTCCTGACCTGCTGTTAAAGTCAGAACCCCCTGGATTATTTCCATCCACCTCCCTGCCTGGAGCAGCCTCATTTTAGCAGCGCAGCCTGATTTCACCCCCAAACCCATGCTCCAGGCCCCCAAACATGCTTATACACAGCATTCCATCAGGTTTGCTGCAACACAGGAGCACACATGGAGACACAAAACCTAACCGTTTACGCAAGTTCTCAAACCCAGTTTCATGCTTCATTGCTGCACAAGGAGGAGACCTGGGTGGAGCTCAGCAGTGACAGCTTGCAGTCCCTGGCTTCTACACCAGTGCAAGCCAAGTAGAGCCAGAGAGAGCAGCTGGAGCCTGATAAAGATCTCAGAGCCAGAACCAGAGAAATAAGGGCCTTGAAGCACAGTGAACCCTGTAAGAAACTGCAGATGCAGTCAAAGAGCCTGAGGTGGAAACTGAGGAAAAATGTAGCTTTCATTAACAATGTTCACTTGTCAACACAAAATTCAGTCTTGAAAGCTAGTATCCAGTGGGACTCTGAGTCAGGAATGAAGTTCCCTTGCTGAAAAGTTTAATTTATAAATGGCTCTTGAGGCCAGTTCTACCATTCATCTGTCTGTAAGGAGCAGGAAGAGGCTGTTTTAACAAGAAAAAAAGAAAAAGAAAAAAAGAAAAAATGACTCTTTTACAAGAAAGGAGTTTTTCCACAGTAACTTTTACTCTGAAGCGCCAAATTTATAAGAAAACGTTTTTCTCTGCTCCTACTTCCAGAGCAACGCTGTTTTCATTTAGATAAGCCAAAACTGATATCGAGGCACCATCAAACAGTTAATGCCACTGTTGTTCACTCTCTCCTAAGACAGACATTTTCCTGTTCCCAAGGTAATTATTCCTGGACTAAGGTTCGGTCTCTTCTGTTATTTAAATCAGCAACAAGATTCCCACTACCTCCTGTGGCATGGGACTGGGACATCATAGCTGTGTGGAGATTAATCACAGCTGCACATCCAAGTGTTCATAGGCACTGCAAAATTAAAACTATAATTGAGACTTTCTAATTGTTTCTAACAGATTTGTCTCAGCTGCACTGAGAAAAATAACTTGATGCTGGTTTTGCCCAGTCCCACCTCCTAGACCTCTGCCAGGGTTGACTCCCAGCTGCTGTATTTTGGTTTCAAAATTTTGAAATGGGGATTTTGAGCTCTTGAAAATAATGACTTAAACTTTCACAAACACAGACTAGTTTTTACCCTGTGCTTTTTCAATTTAAGGAACAACATTTGGCATCCAAAAGTGTTACTTTGTGGTTTGGGTTTTTTTATAATAGAAACAGTAATAACTTCTTGCATAGCTAGAGTTGACTAATCTCACCGGCATCAGTAAGTTCATCACAGAGCTGCACAGGAACATGAGAGGGGAGATCCTGAGGTCCCAGAAGAACCCAGTGTAATTTCCAGCTGTATAGATGACTTACTTTATTGTATTGAAGAGAGTCATTTAGGCTCAGATCTTTAAAAGTACTTCAGTACCCAAGCCTCATTGAAACAGGAGGATTCAGATGCCTGAATACTTTTGAAGAATTAGAGTACAATCTCTTTATTCCCACGTGAATCAAAGTCCCTAAAAAATAGAATTAGGGAAACTAAATCCTGGAGCCCAAATCTCAAAACACACAAAACACATTTAAGTTGATATCTATGGATGCTTATACACTTTCACTTAAGATTTTTTTCTTCTTGAGCAGCAAACGTTGGCTTCTCTTTGTGTTGAGAGTTGTCTCCATGTAATTGTGCTTATTTGTTAAAATAAGAAATATTCTTACTATCTCAAAGATGCTTAGTAGGTAGGAGTGAATTAAACAGAAAGAGTGGTCATGGACTACTTACATTTAAAAATATATTTTAAGGAGTGAGCTGTAGAAATGACCTAGTTATTAAATGGTTGATCAGGTGCTGGATCTCTACGTCTGCATGACAGAGTTATATTCAATGCCTTCTTCAGCCTGAAAGAGTTCAAATCTTCTCAGGAGAACTTACAGCTCCCCTGCTGCATGTGAAAGACAGAGTGATGGCTAATTCTCTAGTTCCTAAACTTTTTTTTTTTTTAAATCACATATCATGACACAGAGACAGAGCAAGAATCTGTATTGCACTGATTAGAGCATATGGCACAAGAGAAACTTTTGCTTCTAATCTTGGCTCCAAAGATTATTTATATATTTTACATCCAAAATTTATTTATTAAAGTGTTAAAAGTAGTCCTTTGAGTTTTTATTTCTTGCAAAGGAGCAGCTCCCAGCTTTAGTTTCTAGCAAACTTTTTTGTAAACTAATTGTAGATGCTGATTAATGGAGCTTCCTCTCCCTGCTGGGGGTTTGGCTTCTAATGAGTCCGATTTGTTTGTCCAGAAGATTAACATGTAGGTCTCTGTGATTAATACTCTCTTACAAAATTCTCCAGATATTCTTTCTGGAAACCTAACTCCTGATATGCTAATAAGACATGACATATACCCATATGTTAGATATGACAGTGCACAGTGATGTGTTTCTTATTGTAGCCATACTCCTAAAACACTTCTTGGGCTAAAAGTCACTAGCACGTGTTAAGCAAAATTAAAGAGGTTTTTTTCTCTTTGTTTGATTCTAAATTCTGACTTTTTTTTAACCTATACCAAAAGTCTGTTTTGTCAAAGGTCATTCTCACTTAAAATATTTCCTTTAACTACAGAAAATGGGTATGCAATTTGCTTAAATCCTCCAGCCAACTAAGAATTTCTCTCAAGAATTAATTACAGCAAATAAAGATGGAAGATGTTTTTTACTCATTACTTATTTAACTCATTCCAGAGTTTCTATTGCAATAGTTCCCACTTCACTCTTTAGCCTGAATAATTTCGCATTTTCCTCAGTATTTCTATTTTAAGTACAGAAACATCCCAATTCAAGTGAATGAACCTTTTTGTTCTGTAAGCTTTGATAAATGAGAACATTAGATACACCCAACAGCCTAATGAAATTCCACACCTTGGTTTGGATGCTATCAAATATGCTGCAGATTGTTTATTTCCCAGAGTGTGATTACTTGGAGAAAATTCTCATCTTTGATAATGATGCTAAACAATGCATGGCTTCATTGATATTTAATAGATAACATACTTAAAACAACACTGTTGGAGTATATCTTTTGTACCCAACAGCTGTTCAGTTTAAAAAGACAGAAGTACAATACTGTATTGTATACTTGAATTACACATTTAGTTTAAGGGATAAAAATCCCAGTAGCAGATGGCATTCCAGGCTGTCTAAAATAGCAGGGGAAAGAAAAAAAAAAAGCGGGCCAATAGTCTGCCTTGATGTTATAAATCAACAGACTGGTTATTGCTGAACACACAAAGATTAATACATCAAAATCTGCGGGTTATTTCTGAGAAACAAATGTAGAAAACATCTCATTGTGTGGACAATGGCGTGATAGAGCTTGAGACTCTGAAATAAGTAAGGAGAGAAACCCTTGCTAATTGTAGTTTCTCCAGTATTTCTCAATAAGCATAATTAGTGATCTTGAAATTAATCTTCGTGGGAGAAAACTGAGGGCAGGTTGGCTGCCCCTAGGAAAGTCCAGGTGTTGCAGTATGACAAGGTATGGGAATCAACATTCCCAGGCACATCAACCCATACCTGAACTTCACAGCTAGACACAACAGAGCAACAAAGCGGATAAGGCAACCATGAAAGCTGCAATATTTAGTGTAAACATATTTTATTCCAGGAGAGAACCCCTTCCAGCCTGTTTTCAACCATATGACAGCCTTAGATTAGCTGAGGGATTTCAATCCCTAGTGGACAAATGAAGGCATATGGTATGAGAACTCCTCCTTAGAGCTGGAGGGATTAAATCCGTTTGCTCAGCTAAAACATGGATACTCAGGAATGCAGGATGGGTAGTTGTGTGTTTGTTTACTGTGAAAGAGTTACTGTACTGCAAATTAGTACAGTAACTTCCAAACTATTGTATATAAGTCACTTCAAAAGTGAAGATATCTCTAGCATGCTAGCCACCAATGCAACTGACAGTTTATGTATAGAAAATGATAATTCACGCAGAAGAGTACAAATGCACAATGCACAGATTAAACAGATTACTTAGG
Source organism: Piaya cayana (assembly GCA_013389865.1). Taxonomy (NCBI): domain Eukaryota; kingdom Metazoa; phylum Chordata; class Aves; order Cuculiformes; family Coccyzidae; genus Piaya; species Piaya cayana. The sequence goes on from WAAB01018212.1 coordinate 263,457, forward strand.
GGACACAGTCTGTCTGAAAGCTAAGCAAGTAACTCCATCCACAGCACTCCCTCAGGTCTAAGTAGGAAGTTCATGTGTAAGGTTTGCAGTTCCCTGCAGCTCTCATACATAAGATTTGATGAACAGGCCTAGATAAAGTCTGGCTTGGCAACCAGGACACAGCTGTCAATAGTGCAGCTCTCCAAGATTAAGAATTAACCTTTTGTCATTCATTCTTTAAGACTGAAGGTTTCACAGTTACTTTGGATGTGGCAACAGAAAACTTTGTTATCAACATGTTAGAACATTCAATGAACTATTTGAGAGAGTAAGTGACCAAAAATTAAAAAAAGAGCAGAAAACCATAGAAAAACCCATGAAAGAAACATTCATTGATTGTTTGAGCCCGTCTTGCACCTTGCGTAGCAATCCGTTATTTTAAAGTACATTCCCCTCAAAAAATGTTAAAAGCAAAGTGAAACGATTGTGTTGGGTTTTTTGGTTTCTTGTTTGCTTTTTAAATTTTTTTTTTTATTAAGCATGAGGATGGGCTAGTTTGGTTTTGTTTTTTTTTTAACCAAACTACAGAGCACCGAAGATGTTAAATATGCTAACATTTTCTATTGTTTCATGACTGTATATTTGTTTAATGAAAGAAAATTTATTTTATACAGAATGTGGGGTCTGTGACTAGAAAATCAAGGATAAAGAATAAAAATTTTACATGAAAAAGTAGGCAGTTTTCATGGATTATAAACGTTATGGGTTCATATAGCTATTAGGTCTCATCTAGTAAAATATTTCTGTGTGATTTTGGAGCCTGTGATCAAGCTTCCGCAATAGGAAACAATAGGATTCTTTATATAGTGTTAGGTTGTTATTTCATGAGTCTGTTTTAGCTAAAGCCCAACCTAAAATCAAAACTTTGTTACTAAAGACCATCCAAATTTATGACACATGCTTGCACCTGGTAGACACCTTACATACCAGTCAGAATGACACCAGAGCAGGATATTCAACATCCACTTTGTCAGATGCACTGGATTTTTCAATAAAATACTAGAAACAACATAAGAAGTGGCCTGGCAGAACATAGACAGAATATTCTATTCTGGTTTACTTCTATCTATATCTGTATATGTCATCTGATTGCACGGTAAGCACACTGGATTTTTTTTATAATTTGACCTATAAACGTTCTTATAGTGTTAAAGTTTCAATTTTTACAAAATTGAAAATAAATTTTCACAAATCTGTACTACATTTGCTGCCTAGGAAAATAGTTATCCTCTTGTTTGGAGAAAAGCAGTTTTGATCAAGCAAATAATAGCTAAATAAGCTTCATGAACGGAGCAGAAGGCTATATTTTTTAAACAGTAATTTATTTAGAAACCTGGAGACTTTCGCATCAGATATAGGTCTTCCCACATTTCTGAAATAATTTTAGTCAACTTGCTGTTGAAGGTTAAGCCATGCAATGCTGACTGTGATAACTCAGTGACATGTGAAAATAAACAACAGAGAGGTAGACTTAAACTTACATTTATCCTCATTATTATTAATATATATTATTTGCACCATTCACAGATATTCAGTAGAGATCTATTAACTACATTAATTTTAAATACTCTTAAACTGTAATGTTCAATCCACTATTATTGATGTCAGCATAAATTTCCGTAATTTTTCAAGAGGATATCTCCTGTGAAATATACACTTAATCTTTTTTGGTTATCTTTATCATACTCTATCTGGCTCAATGGCTACCTATCCATTCTACCATTCAGAAAATAACAAAACCAGAATCAAATAAGATAGGCAGGTACAACAGGTTCTTAATAGGAAAGAAGAAAAACATGTATGCTGTTCTCCAGTTTACAATATCATGATTTTTAAAAGCCAGCTAAGCACCAGGCTGCTGCAGCTTTGGAACCTCACAGATTTTGATATTTTTTTAAATAACTTTTTCACGTTATTTTGATCACTGAAATGTTAACAGAAAAGGCTTTACAATTGCTTATATATTATGTATATGTGATTTGTAGCAATATATAGTTCAGTGCATCTAATATATTTGCTTCTTATTTTTATAAGCACAAGTCAGAATCTATGAGAATTCTTTGTGACTACTGCATTTCTGTGACAATTATAACAATATGTGTAGTGTACAGATGTGGTTAATTTCTCAAACATGAGCTTGGGGAGGTCTATTGCGGCCATCACATCTCATTCCATAGCCAGATTGAAATAAAACCTATGTAGTCAGAGGAGCTGATTGAACTAGGGATCCTCTGCTTTAACTGAGGAATAGCTGCTGGCAAAATAGGTAAGACTGTTATTCATGGATATAGAGAAATTACTCTGTAACTAGACACGAGGACACAGAGAAGCTATTTTAGGAGGAAACAGGGTTGAAAGCATCCATCTGGAACTCAATGCTAATAAGTGTACAGAAATCTTGTGAACATCCCCAAATGTCTACAGACAAAATTCCACAAAATTCAGAGATAATTGCTCATTTAAAATTGCAGTAAGAAATACACAGTAATGCTTCTGAACTTCAGCTTTTGATAAAATAAAAAATCCCAGGAAGGTAAATGCGTAACTAAAATTTATTTTACTGGCCTATGTAAATTTCCCTCTCTGTTCTTCAATATTATTTTCAAGAAGTCACATTAAAAAAACAGCCCTACAAAGTAATTTTTTATCTTGAATTATTGTTTTGGAGTATTAAGATATATTCACTATACACCTTAAAAAAACAATGCTTTGATTAAAAGTTGGAGAATATTGGATATGATCGTACATTGACAGAGCTCTTTTATACGTTGATGGTATCATCATCATAATATCCAGCATTTAAGTTTCAAAATAAGATATATATTTTAAAGGATAGAAAATCTAACATTCATGGTTTCTCTAGAAAATTTGTTTTACAGTGAGAAACCTAAGAAAAGTTAATCTACTTCATTTATTTAAAAAGTGGTTCTAAATATGTACAAGAAAATAGATTTTTAATAAAGGAACTTTGATGCAGACATTGGTGAAAGATGACACATCTGTGTCTAGCTACTGTTATTAGATATATTCAGACAAGGAGTTAGGTGCAAGTATTTAATAATAATGATATTGGAGCAACTTATCTATCAAAGGTGTCAGTTCCCTGTTACATGAAGTCTTTTAAAAAATATTAGATATCTTATTAAACAATATCCTCTAGCTCAAACAGAGGTTGTGGACTTGATTCCAAATCAGCTAATAAAATTATATGTTATCAGTTATGCTGTGATCCATGAAAATTATCACATTGATTTCTTCTGGTCTTAAAGGTTTAAAGAAAAAAATTATGGATACAATGATGCTGAAACTAATTTCATTAATCCCTGCCTATTTCTATTAAGCCAGCTTTCAAGATAAAAGTTTTAAATTTCCTCATGTTTGCTTTTGGAGGATTCATCTTTTACAGTAGTCATAGAGTGCATATACAGGCTTCTGTTGATTTCAGGGAATTACAGGCTGAAATCTGCAACACTGTTCATCCTGAGTGCTGTCTAACTATGAAAATCATCACAGTTAATCAACAGGATGAATTTCAAAGTAAGATACTGATCAACAGGAACTGGAGTGGAAGCATAAAACCCTCTATGATAGCTTCTCTCAGATTTCCCTTCAATGACTTTATTCCTCCTAAACATGCAGTGATTTGCTAAAAACGAAAAAGAACATGCTTTGAAATTTAATTTTTTCTAACAGCATTGAAATGCCTACATCCTGAAGTTTGAGAGGCACATTAAAGTTTGTATTTGGAATGTTGTTTGCAACCACTTTGTTACTAAAAAGGCAATTTATTTGTATAATTAATCAACTGAAATATCCTCAAGGATTATTTTTTTCCCAGAAAGATATCTTTTGTTTTCTTTATAAGTAATGAAATAATGTCATCAAGGCTTTCTAGTGTGATTGATAGTCTTTTCTGAGTTTTGTTGAAGTCTTTTTGTCTGAGCGGTGCCTTGAGCTCTTTATTCACTTTCATGGGATCTGAACATTGCTTTCATTCTTTACTAGTAACAGGTGTTTCCTCTGTAGGAAGCCATTAGCTCCATATTTTTAAACAATGAAAATCAGATTTTCATTTCAGGCTTGGAAGTTTTTGGTTTTCTTCCTTAAGATAGATCAAACCCTTAATAAATCACAAGTAAACTTCAGATCCTCAGACAGACGACTAATGGAACACTGAAGGCTTATTTCAATAAGCACACTTCTAAGAGTATTCCTAAACCAATGAGCCTTCTCAAAACGATCTGCATATTTTTGATGTTTTAACTCTTCTGTGAAAATACAGATGGAAAGAAGTGGCTTTTTTCTTCTGTACATTCATTCCATAAGCAGTGTTCAAACTGAAGGTGAACACAGACAAATGGCTACTCTAGTCTCAATAATCAACCTGGAAACATGGGAAGGAACTAAATAAAATAAGATATTTTTTTCTTCTTCTTTTTTTTTTTACTGCATGGCTACTCTTTGAAGCTCCTCACAGGCTAATCTTAATCTAGAGGATACAGAATCAATCAAAAAAAAGGAAAAGAAAATAGATAGAAAAGAGAAGAAATTGCTATGACTCTGTGATGTTAAATCCAGTACTGACTAGTTAGCAGTGATTCTAATTCCCTTTTGAAGGGGGGTAGCTTTATCCTTTTTTGATAACTTGAAGAACATGTGGCTAGCAATCAAATCTGTGGAGAGGGTGATTTAGCAAAAAAACATTTTTTGAAGCAGAAAAAAACCCCACTGAATAGGCAGTAGCAAAACTCAATAGGAAAGAAATAATTAAAACACATAGAGGAGGAAGAAATTTATGAGATACACATAGATGTAAATATATATAAAAATAAACGTGTGAGTGGATACATACATACGTATAGGCTCCTGAAAACTTAGAAAAAATTTGATTGACTTTATCACGTGAGAGTGTCATTCTTGTCATAACTATTGAAGAACACAGTTAATAGAGACATTTGAGTTAACTCTTTGCATTAAGAATTTTGGAAAAGCTTTGATTTTCTACATCTTGCCAGTACATGAATGACTGATGAGGTCAGAGTAGCTCCCTCATTGACTCAAAACAGGTGATGACTGTGCATGATACAAATGCAGCCAGCTAGCTAACGATGGAATGGGAATTTCCCACAATAGTCACGAGCACATGAGCAGATATTGTCATCAATTAGGTCCCAAAGGTGGTTTAGAGTGAAAAATACTATTTTAGAATGAAAATGTTTGCTTCTGGAGCACAAAATTATTTAAACCACAAGTATGCAGTTCTGCAGTTTACAAATGTATTTATTATATATATCAGAAGTGAGAAAATTTTAAAAAAAATAAACAACAGAGAGGAATGCACCTTTAATCAATCTTTAGTATCTATTGCTTTGTAAAGCAATGAGAAGAAGGCTGAAGAGGTGAGAACAGAATTCTAAACACTCAATTAGTACAAATGACACTTTTAAATCTAAACAGGTTTAAACAAACTAATTATTCCCAGAAGAGTGGATACTCTCTTATGCAATGTTGATGTTAGATAAAAGCCTAATATCCTTCTTTCTACCTGTTAATCTGCACATTTAAGACTGCTTGTTAAACTCATGTGCTGCTTTCCATGAACTGGATTATCAAGTGTAGTAGTAAGAATAGATACTTGTATGAAAAATGATAGTTCTTACAGGCAAAGCTTCAGAGCAGCGAAGCTTTGCATTTGCAGAGTGATAATTAGTCCTGCATGCAGTGGCATCATTAGCAATGTTTTTCTTCATGTTTTATCACAGATGCAAAATATGGTCAAATAATTATTCAGTTGCATATACTCATAAGTGATGTTTATCTGAGATGTTACTCATACAATTAGAAAGAATATAAATAGGTTGTCTCTAAAACTACATTAGTAGGCAGCTGTAGGGAAAACAAATTATTCGTATAACCAATTTATCAAGACTTTGTATACAAACAAGTGTTATCTCAGCCCTCTATTGATCAAATTCTTTAATTAGAATTTTTTTAGCTTTATACAAACTACTAATCCACTTTTCTGGCTTTAGAAAAATAAAATAAAATAATCATCCTCAAAATTCCAATCAACTTTATTATACCTATTTTTGGCAAAGAAATTATCATAGAATCACCATGTTGGAAAAGACACACCGGATCATTGATTCCAACCACAATTATATTTTGTGTATTTCTACATGTAAGTAAGGCTTATCAAAACTTTTGTTCTAGAAATTGTTTTCACTTTCACCCCTTGCTTTGAAAAGGTTATCTCTCCTTCCTTCTTTTTGAAAGGAACGTACACTGAGACAAGAAGAGGATTTGCTGAAGTAGGAGAAATATCAAAGGTATCAAAGCAGGCATTTAAATCTACTTTGCCCTGTTTTCTGTTTTTAGAGAGACTTATTCCTATCACTTTTAATAATGCATTTTTCTGTCAGATCTAAGAGTAGAGCAGCTCTTAGAGTGACCTTTGGGCCTGAAACAGAAGACAGTATTTCACTGCTACTTCTACCCAAACTGGGAAACGAATCAGGGCCAACTCTAAGGAGGTGGGTGTCTCAGTTTTTGAAGTAGCAGGGAGTAACTCTCTGCTGACACCTCCTTCGCTCTATAGCCATGGCTGGGATGTCCTGGACCCCCATCTCTTACCATTGGACATAAGTAGAGACGCACCATCCTTGGCAGATCTAAGCCAGCAGCTCAGTGCTTCTCCTGTAGTGGCTGCAACATCTTTTCCATGCTCTTCCAAAAACATGTCACCCCACAGGCAACCCCAGGACATACATGGGCAGGACTGGCTTCTGCAGCCTTCCAAAAGAGGAGAAAGTTCCTATGTCGGAACAAGGCCCAACTCCTTGCATGGCCTGGGGGCTTCAGCCTGTATCCTATGCTCGAGAAGGGTATCTTACACTCCATACTGGATGTCAGGCACCCTCAAGAAAAATAATTAATGAATGAGCAAGAGTAATGAAAGGCAAACCCTGTGCCCACATTCCTGAAATTTTGCCTTTGTAATTCTTCACCAGAAGCAGTCCAGAATCTAGGTAGACCTTTCATAGCTGAGTATCACTATCATGTAATAGAGAGATTCTACCTTTCTGTGAGCAATTTAAACCTGAGGCTTTCTTTTAACCACTGAATAGAGAATCATAGAATCATAGAATAACAAGGTTGGAAGAGACCCACTGGATTATTGAGTCCAACCATTCCTATCAAACACTAAACCATGCCCCTCAGCACCTTGTCCACCCATGCCTTAAACACCTCCAGGGAAGGTGAATCAACCATCTCCCTGGGCAGCCTGTTCCAGTGCCAGTGACCCTTTCTGTGAAAAATTTTTCTCCTTTCTTTACCAATACGTTAGTAGTACCTAGGTTCTTTTCAAATTATATGTGATAACCAACTCTGGAAATGACTAATGACTGAATGAAGCCTTTTGGCAAAGATAATCTACTTTAACAAGTCTCAGGTTTATCCATCAAGTAGGTGCCAGAGATACCTACCCATGTTAAGGTGGTGGCACTTTGTCATACACATAAACAGAAATTAAGGGAACTTGGAGGGGGAGCCTTCTAAGGTGTTTAGAGAGTTATGACACCTACAAAGTTATTACAAGCTGAATCAAGATCTTCAAGGTTAAGCATTTATATTCAGACCTTTTATTTGCACTAAGCCTCATCATTGTTGCAAATGAGGCTGTTAAGTTATTTGGATTGCATGTGAGCTATGTGGACTTTCAGCAGCTGAAGAGTAGCCGTACCCAACAAACTCAACATCAGCTGATTTTAATCTTCCTCTTTACTGGGGGGGCTGTGGGTTTATTTTCTAAAGAACACATCACTGCTGGAAGGGGAGTTTAAGGGTCATTAAGTATCACCAAGAACACTTGATGCTATTATTGGAACTATGCCAAAATCCATGGAACTTTCATCTTGAACTAAGATTGAGGAGACTGTCAGGCTACAGTAAGTGGCCACAAGAAAAATCAACTATTCAATCAGACAAAGACTCTATAGAGATTATGAAGAACTTTGTGGAAGATAAATTTAAACAATCTTTGACCTTTTAATTTATTTTCTCCATTATTTGAATTAGTGTTTTCTATTTGCTTCTGTAATAGAAGATGCAAAGAAAGTCATACTTAAATTACTTTTGTTGTCAAGGAATAAAAATAGCTGAGTAGCTTAAGAATGAATATATATCATACATGCCTGATCAAGCTGTTCAGACACTACTGAGGTCTCTGTTGCAAAGTAATGTAATTACATCCTTTTCCCTTATTCTGCAACTTCTTATTGTAGGCTAGTCTATTTGACTGGTCTTGTAGCTGTATAGATGGATAAGCTTAAGGTAAGCCTACACTTAGAGCAAAAGCATACTTGTGGCACTTAAGGATTTTCTTTAATGTAGATTCCAATACCAGGAATGTCAGTGTTGCAGTCTATCCCAATAATTAAATATCAGGAGACTAGAAACGTTTGTTCATGATGACTGGCAAAGTTTAGAACCCTAACTGGCTGGTTCAAAAGCCAGGTAGCAGACATACAGTCCTCTGCCCACGGGAAGTTCACATGAAAAGCCATTAGCTTGCATTCTGTAAAATAAATTTCATTAACTATTTAAATTGTTTACACTACCAATGATTTTGGCTTCATTAGATGAAGGAATGCTCTTCCATTGGCAGGGATGTTTACAGAGTCTGTTCAGCCTAACTGCTTCTGTTTGCAGTACAAACCCACCCTGCTAAAAAAGGCTTCTGTTCTCAACAAAACTTAAACCTTGGGTAAAAAACACGTTTATTTCCATGGGGGAATAATCTCAAAATACATCCTCATTTTCTATATATAAAAGTGATCTTTTTAAACTTTAATGTTGTGTCAACACACATACATCCCCCGGCATGCAGCTCTAATATCCTTTTAATAAAACTAATTGTGCCCCACTGCATTCTCATAGAAGTCAATGGAGCTCCATAAGGGACAGACTTGGCCTCTTATGTCTTATCAAGGCAATGAACTAGGCAATTTCTGATACTGCTAATGCACCCAAATGCCCAGTGAATAGCTCAGTAAGAATCAGAAGAATAAGTCATAATATAACAGGGGTTTCATTGCTGATAACACTAACAGCCCTTGCACATCAGAGCTAACTGTGCGCAGATCTCAAGAAGACATGTTTGCATCATATTCTCAATTTCCCATTCATATTATAGCCACTGCAAAACACAGCCTCTGGAAAACCATTAAATAGAGTTTCCTGGTATTTTCTTTTTCACCGATTTCCTTTTCCTTCTGAACCTAAAGCATTTGTGGGTAGTTACATACACCAGCAGGAAAGTTATATCATATTGCTCTTTCTGTGCATCTGTTCATTTCTAATACTGGTAAGGTGGTGGCAGTCTAAAATATTTCTCAGACTACTTTAAAGAGAATGAAGACTTCATGAAGAACACCTAGCAGCCACAATGCAAATTTGCACATATTTTATAATTCATTCAATACAGAGTCACAAGATACCCTTTCAATAGAGAAACCATAGCAAGCTAAAGAAGAGAAAATGTCTTCAGATGCACAGTCATGAAAGTGAGAGAATGCTTTAATGTGAGTTTCCACAGATATATGAAAACTCCAATGGGAAAGGATCAATAAAAACTCAAGAAGCAGGAGAAAGAAGCACAAGATCAAACTGTCATCAGAAACATAGCTATGAAGTAATGCCACAGACATCTTTTAAAACAAAAAGACAGCACTAAATTGGATTAAAAAGACAGATAATAAGTCTTATATTATTAAAATGACAAGACATGAGGTAGATGACCGGCTACATGATATGTCTGGTGGAAGTGTTATAACCCACTAAATTTCAGAGAAAAAGCATTTGGATAGATCATGAAAATGGGAATCATGTTACTCAAGATGAAAAATGATTAGTTCTTCAATATATATATATTTTAAAGAATCAGACTTGCAGTGATAACTGGTAGACACATGATGACTATACTATGATTCATGCATCATAACCTTAGTGAAGTCCGAGTTAGACATCAAGTCTTTATAGTTTGAGCAGATTTAGCAGATTCCTAATCCATTAAACACTGTATCTAGACCTCTGACAAAAATATCAGAAGTAATTTTACGTTTAAAAATAATTAAGTCTAATAACTCCACTTCTACTATAATGTACTTTGTCTATGTTTTCTTATATATATTTTAAAACTAATACTGCTATATTTTATTCTTGATAATATTATACTTCAGATATTTTATCCAAAAATGCTATGCAAATGGAAACATACATAATTTTAATATGCCTTTTTAAAGTCATCTTAACTTTGCTTCATATTTTCTATATTTCTAAAGCTAAAGTCCTTTTGCACTGCACTGCAAATAGTTACCCGTTACTGAGTTGAATAATGTGAACAAGTGCTATGTCACCTTCGCCTTTGTTTCCATTTGCACTCTAAGTAAGACTTCTTCCTTCTAGGTGTGTTGAAAAGTGATGGCTAACATTTATTTGGAAACAGGATTTCTTCTAGGTTTTAGACGTGGTGAAAATTTCTTTTCGATTTGACATGCTGGACTTGAAACGATGCTCAATAGAAGGTTCCTAATTAGTCCTTGATAAAACACACAAATGTGAGAGGATACCAATGACCCATCCTGTGAAAACAACCCTATGGAATGTCAATTCCATGCAGCGTTGGAAAATAAAGGGGCGAGAAACCATGCACACACACTTTTCTATAATTTAAAACACATGAAACAAAACACAATTTGAAATTATCAAAGGTACTTTTCTGTGTGAAGTTCAGTTCTCCACACTATGAAAGGGGAAAAAAAAAGAAAACAAGAGTCATTCTGCAAAGAAGTGAAAATATTCTTGAAATGAAACACAGATCATCAATAGAATTTATGTATCTGTTGGAAGATGTTGTAGTGGGAAGTGCAGGTGCTATACTTCATAAGCCAGCTTCTAGGCATGGCATGCTGCAGCTTCCAAAAGGAGTAATCCTGCATAGAGTGACAAATTCCCATGGAAAAACTAATTAATAAAAGAAGAAACAAGTAATAATCGCTAGGTAATACTGAAGTTCAAACTCCAAACAGAGGAGATACCTGTGATTTTCTAAAAAATGTTGGTTATTAAAGTGATTAAAAACTTCTGTTTTACAATTCAGGGCTATACTGGCTTGGGTGTTTAACAGAGCTCAAAACACTTAAGTGTACTAGCACTGTCCTCAGTCAGGATTGTTAGCTGGCTAAGCAGAGCATGAGAGCCCTGGCTACTACTGCTGTAAACAGTTATATACAGTTAGTCTCCATTGGTTCTAATAACCTTGCCATATGTTGAGTTTGGGGGAGGTGATGTCTGTTTCGGGGCTGGTTTTGGTTTTGTTGTTTGGTATTTTTTAAAAAGAAAGCAAACAGCAGTGTAGCAGTTATTACCATGTAAGCCATTCTCTCATATCAATTATAGCCTTCCTGTGCAGCACTGTTCATCTATCTGCTCACTTAAATAGCATAGTCTACATTTTAAGAAAGTATATATAAAAAAATATTTCAGAAAATAAAATGCCTGCTTTTTGTAATATAACTCCATCAACACATCATGATTTATTCTATTGTTGGATGGAGAGAGGAGACTACTCACTGTGAAAAGGTTAAAAACAGTAGCTTGTAGAATTCACATGGTTTAATGACACCTATTTGAGTGTACAGGGAGCCAAATTAAAACATCATTGCAGAGTTTAAAATACAACTGAAAAGAAAAGGAGGAGTAACATTTGGCTTTAGAGCACGCAACAACTATTCAAGACTGCTGCATGTGGAAATGGGAAATTAGAACAGTAACTCAGAACGGCTGTCTCAGCTCTCACTTTTCTTGTACTAACATCTGACAGTGTTTTTAAATTGTTGTGTCTAATTTCTACAAACTTAGGAAGGACTGCTACAGCAGCAACAATCTGGAGAAACTGAGAAAACAGAATAAAATTAACTGTCTGCCATAGGAAACTTCCATTATAATATGAAAAAGTATTATTTTTTAATAATATCAGATCTTTATAATTGCTCACCTATGCAAATTCTAGAATGAAAGTGAAAATGAATCCTCACAAAAACCTAAGCCTATATGTATTGGAGATATTTTTATAAATTTTGAAATTACTAAATTGAAAGATACTAGAAGTGGCATAAATTGGAAAACTTTCAATAATAATTTACACTAGTATAACCCTGACAAATAATTGCATTACTATAGAAGTGCTTTGTTTACTCCAAGGTTTGCAGATGTGTAAAAAACCCCACAAGTTGAAAAGCAACAACAGGCAGAAACTGTGGACATTTTGGATGTTAATGGAAATTAGTTATTAATGGAAATATTAAATATTTTGACCACAGATCCTGTACTACATCTGTCTCAGTACATTATTTAAAAGTCCTGCCTACACACATGTACGTGCTTACATAAAGATGTGTACACACACAAAGTTATATATCAGAGGAACACTGACTGTAACTCAACTGTAAACTGAAGTACTGAAAACGGCTTTTGGATGCAGTTTAATTTACAAGTCTATCTCTGCTAACTGCTTGAAAGTGTTTTTCTTGTATTTGTTTTGCTTTTATATGTCCATCATTTGGAACATCTCTAAAAGGTGCTTTTAAAGTATCAGAAAGTAAAATTACTCTCCTGACAGTATTGACTCCCAGAACAGCATGATTTGTTGTTAGATTTCATCATCAGTTTGCTAGGTAATAAGATTACTCTCTCTCCTCCTTTCAGAAGTATGTTTCATGTGAATTAAGGTTCCCCTTCACTTTTTAAAAGTAGAAAAATAATAACTATACAATAACAGAACCAGAGGAAAAGGTAGCCGTCAGTACTCTTAACAACAAAAAGAAATAAAAGCTGTCAGTACTTCTTGATGTCATGTCTACTGCAAGAACCCATTGGGCAAGAACAAAGGCATAATAACATTTTCTACCTCACACCACCTCACTGCTCTTTTGCACCTTTGTCACATAACCCTTCTCTGACCATAGTGGACATTACGAGGCTTGAATCCAGATGAACCAACATTATTTAGGTTAACTCTGAAATCTTACACGTGCTCAGGTTCTTCCCTATTTTATGCAGCAATGCTCAGAGTGGTCCTCAGACATATTTACAAGTTCAGAGGCACGATGGACTTCACCTAAGACAGATTTGAACTTGAGATGGGGGTGCCAACCAAAGAGAACACAGGGGGTTTTTTTGTTTACATCTTTTGGACTGAGCAAGAAACCGTGGTGGGAAAAGCTACTTTTACACGATTCCTGAAGTTGCTAAGTACTGGACACGCCAAGAAAACTGAGTAGTTTCTTCCTAGAAGAACTAGGAAATATTTTAAATGCAGAGCCTCTGATACATGAAAGAGACAGCCCAAACCTTGTTAACATGTAAAACAAAAGAAACCAGGCCCTTTCTTTCTCTCACACATGCTATTAATGTTATCATCATATACACACACCTAACTTTGTTTTTAAGATAGTGTGTTTTAGTGTTACTATAAGCAACATTACTCACCAAATCCCCGACAGACAATTTTTTCCTCTACAAAGTTCTAATTCAGCTGTAATATTTGCACCCCCAGGATCACAGGTAATTATTCTGATTTCCTTTTGTATGGAAAACTAATGAGCTCAATGTATTATTTTTGTAGCAAGACAGATATTTTGAGTGTTTGCTAAATCTTCAAATTAAAATTCACTGTAAAATTTCTGGTTATGTATGAGCTTATATATTTGTAAGGGATTTATTTATTTATAGAAGCAACCAAAGATCTACTAGAACTGTTTTAGTGTATGCATATTGGGAAAAAAATCCCCAAACCTATAATCATTATTTAATTAAAAAAAAAAAACATCCAAACCAAGCATCTCATTCTAAGCCTGAAAACTGATTTGTTCAGATTCCAGGTTAGAAAGAAGGGAGAGTTTTTCCACATTTTCCATAAGCCATACAAGCAGCATTTCTAGACTACAGTTTTATACTGCAGTATCATATTACTTCCTGTGCTATAATTCATAAAACAAAAGATGAAGGCTTTGCATTGCAGAGAATATTAACGACTTTTTTTTCCTTTGCATTATTGCTGACATCAAGCATGTTAAAAGCAAGGAAATTACAAAGAAAGGGAAAAAAATCATGTTTGAAGTGGAAATGACAAGAAATATGGCTTTTTTTTCCTGCTTGCACTAAAAATAACTTACAGTGGAGCAACAGGTCTTTTTTATGTGGACAGTTCAGTTGACTGATAAACAATTTGGGGCAAATCCTATTTTTCAAAACAGATTACAAATATGAGGAATAACTAGCCAGTAGAGATCCTGTGGCTGAGTGAGAAAACCATAACTCTAAAAAAGCTGCAAAAAAACACTATTTCATTTTTTCTTACACTAGGATTGCATGATTTATAAGTTTCCAGAAGTAAGATTTATAATCTCTTGGAAGTCAGGCTATAAATAACAAGAATGAATGGAGCTTGGGAAGGAGTAGCAGGCATGAAAGGAAACACAGAGGTGGGCTTGGACACAGGGATTCTGGACGGATGGATGGATGGATGGATGTCTAAGGCTTTATTGAAAGAGTTCAAGGGAACATGAAGACTAGAAAAAAAAGGCAAATTGAAGTTGTGACAAGCCCTGGCAAATGAACCGAATGAAAGGCTCAGAAAAGACTGGGGTATGCTGTCACAAGGTTACTGAGGCATTTTAGCACAGCATGACTCCACGCAGACAGACCTCCACAGGGAACGTCCTCTCCTCCCACCCCTTGGAGAACAAGGTTCCTGAGGGAGAGAGAGATACTTCTTGCAAGAGGAAAAGCACAGCAGGTTCAGTTTTCCAAAACAGAAATTAGAGAGTGCTGGGTGACAGCAAACCATGGTGCAAGTGATGGATTTCAAGCTAGACGGATTTGTTAAAATGCAGTGATCCTGGCATCTATTGTGCCCAAGTCCTCCCCTCCTGTCAAAACCAGGCTCCCTTTGTACGTACCCTCTACTTTTGAGGGGGTCTTCTAGTGCTCATCTACCTTACCACAAGGAAGATCTCCTATCTGGGGAATCTTAGATGTTTTTATATAAATCAAAGAAAAAGTACCCCAGGCATCTGTTTCTTACACAGGAAACTTAATGGGAGAACAGATCAAAGCTTGGGGACAGGCACTCACTTGCACCTGCATGGGAAAACCCTGCCCTTGCTGCTTTGTAATTATTTCAGTAAGAGAACAACTACAATAGATACATTTTAAAGGGCAGGCAGCAGTTCCAAACTCCTTGTAAATAGGACTTCAAGCATAAATAGTGCTTTAAGTATAAGAACTCAGGACGTATTGCCTAACATGAAAATTACTGCTAATTAAAAGAGCTTGATTCTGCTGTAATTGTAACTATTTTTGTCATCTGTTCACTGAGTTAACAACTTAATATAGTTTTATAATAAGTTTTATTTTCCACTGATTCTCTACAATGGTCTTGCTATACAGCAATAGTGACATGAAATAAAAGTTATAATCCTCTCTACAATATAAAGACTTACATAAGCAAAAGATGTCTTAAGCTGCTTATGTGATACCAGTCATAATGTTCATGACAAAAGACTTCATCTGTAAGACTGAGTCTTTCAGATAAACAACACAGCCGTGTATTTTGTATGATAGCTTATCTTAAGCGCAGAGTTTAAGGGCAAGGGAATATCTAGATAAGATGTCCTCCTTTAAATACCAGTTTGGTTGACTCCTCCAAAGTGTCAACTAATCATGTCTGTGAAACTACCTGTCTGCCTCAGTAAGTGGACTGCTTATTCAAAAAAAAGCGTTATCCAAGCAATGGGACATAAACTGATGGTATTGTTTGTCTGGATAAGTAGTGTGGTTGTTCTAGTTCTCCTCTTACCCAATTCATCCATTTGAGTTCCAGTTACCAGTTCAGGAAATTAAGGTATTCACTAATACCAGTCTCTGAAGCTAGTGTTTTTTAACGGTAGCTATCTGAATGTTTAAAATGAATAGTTAGAGGAAGGATTTAGCTGGAATTAGCTTAGTTCAAGTTCGATTCATCTCTTTAGAAAATCTTAAAAACATCCCAGATGTGAATCATCACTGCAGATTGAAATGACATCATTTAAGAATTATGTAAATGTATAGATTTAAGCTAGAATAATTAAAAAAAAAAAACTTTTAGTAGCAGTCAACTTTTAGTTCCCAATGGATCGCAAATGGTAGTGTTTCCCTTTGTCTTTAATGGATACTTTTATCTACAGAGTTACTAAGTTTGTCACTTTAGAGGTTTATGCCCACACATGATTTGTAGGGCTTTATGTATTTCCCTGAGCAGATGTTCACTTTGCAGAGTGATGTTGTCACAACACAGAGAAGTGCTGCTTCTCTTTCAACATTTTTTGCCATGGAAACCCTTCCTACAACTACCTGCACTTCCTCCATACCTATATATGAAGACTGATCTCTCTTCCACAATTTTCAGAATGTTATCTTTGAATTTTAAGGCTCAGATATTCCAGTTACAAACACATTGCATCACTAAGTACAATAGCGTTTCCAGAAGTAGTGTTCGCAAATTGCTGCTGATCTGATGCATAACCTGTGCTTAGCTGCCTATTTAGTCTTCACACCAAATGCCTCTTTTCTAGCTACTGCTGCAAACAATATTTGTGAATGGAGATCCTTTCCATATGCTGTGTGGGCTATGCTTCTTGCCACTGGGCATTTCACAAAATCACAGATGAGATTATTCAGCTTCCTGTACTCTCCCAGTCTGCACAGCTGACGTGTCACGTGAAGCCAGTTCTAAACTTCATAGCACTAATTGACCTATTCAATTCCGTAAAGCAGAGAAATGCCAAAGGAAAGTATAAGAAACTAGGAATGCATTCTATAAAAATGTGAGTTCTTAAATATTTTTAGGTTTCTGTTGCAGCAATAAAAAACAGCATCACATAGGAAAAATTTAACCTTTCTTCTTACCTACTTCAGCAGCTCTCCACTGACATAGGATTTAATTTTCTGCCCTGTTTACCTAAAATATTTAGTTTTGGTAATTATATATAAATGAAATGTATTCCACTATTAGGGCAAAAGAGATAAATGTAATATCATATGCAAATTGGAAACTGGAGTCACATCTGAAGCCTCAGTCCTCAAAAGAAAAGAAAATTTTGAGACACTGCGGCTAATGCAACAAAAGCTTATCTCAATTCTTAATTATTCTCGACCTAAAATTGTTCCTAGCACGCCTATTCATACTATACCTATTCACAATATTGCATTGCACAGACACAACACTGGCATTTTTCCTGCACTGTTTTCTTCTTCTATGGCAAATGACTAACTCCAAGTGCTATGGCTTGACATGTTTCTAACTAGTAATACCATTAAAAATAATTTTAGGCTGGACATTCATGACAGATACTTAAACAATAAACTGAACTTAAACAACTCTCTGAATTTAAATGTAAAAGATGTGCCTGCTTCCTGCAAGATCCTTGAGGCCTAAACTATGAGCTCCAGTCATATTAAGGGAAATAATTGTCAGATATAATAAAAATAAGTTTGAATACAGAGTCCCTTACAAATATATAATTAATTGGAGTCTTAAAAGGATGAGGAGAACCGTTTAGCAAAATGAAGAGTTTATAAATTATTTCAAAGTCAGGAGGCAAACGTGAGATGAGCAAACAGAGATTTCTGAAGAACTAATCATGTTAAAATTGTCTCCTTCAGCAAAAGGGTATCCAGCTATGTGGTTAGGGAGAAGCAGTAGGTATCATGTATCTTGTCTATAAAACATGACATTATTTCACATTACAATCCTTTAAGATAGGGAAACACGGTCTAGATTAAACTGCTATAAACTGGGTGCAATAGTGGTTGGATAGTACTTCCCAGAAGACTTGCCAACTGTTCTCTGTCAAAATGGAAGCTAATATCAAATGACTCCCCACAGGGTCTTGTCTTTCATACAGCTCTGTTCAATCTTTAATTAATGAAAAGAGAGTAGGCTTCTGTGTAAAATTAGAGAAAACATGAAGACAAGAAGGACTAAGTTGAATCTTGGGATTAGCAATCAAAGAGACCTCAGTGAAGCAGAGAAATGGTCTGGGTGCAATTCAGGAGGGAGAGGTACAAGTTGCTATACTTGGAAAGAATCAGCTGCAGATGTACCAACCAGGCATTTGTGAAACAACCAGTTTCCTCATCTAAAGAAAAGTGGGAAGAAAGGAGTACCAGGGAAAATGATTCAGTCTTTCACACTAGATGTGTGTGATGCTTTACTCAAAGGAAAGGGAGGGGAATAATCTCATCTCCATGTCTGTGTCAGATAAGGAAAAAATGAATTTGTCACCTTGTTTGCTCAACTGCAGTCACTTTTTAAATGGTTAGGTTAGTGAGCAGTCAGATTGGTCAGATTTGTGACAAAAAAACCTAGCACTAATATAGTTGATCTCACTCTAAGGAAGAAAGACTGATTGACTTCTGGAGATCCATCTCACCTAAATGTTTTTATAACAATATATAGGCACATGTTGACTAACTCTTGTCTATATCAACATATATAATTCATTATTGAAGAACTCCTTTCCAAAGGGTTGGATGACATCACCCAAATTTTGCAGTTCTTGTTATAAATATTTCTTATCACACAGAATCACAAGGTTGGAAAAGACACACAGGAACATGAAGTCCAACTATTCTTATCAATCA
The DNA here is from genome assembly GCA_013389865.1 of Piaya cayana. Taxonomy (NCBI): domain Eukaryota; kingdom Metazoa; phylum Chordata; class Aves; order Cuculiformes; family Coccyzidae; genus Piaya; species Piaya cayana. The sequence continues at coordinate 282,243 of WAAB01018212.1, forward strand.
CTAAACCATGCCCCTCAGCACCTCATCCCCTGTCACTTGGGAGAAGAGGCCAGCTCCCTCCTCTCTACAACCTCCTTTCAGGTAGTTGTAGAGAGTAATAAGGTCTCCCCTCAGCCTCCTCTTCTCCAGGCTAAACAACCCCAGCTCTCTCAGCCNCAGGGTTGTTGTACCCCAAGTGCAGGATCCAACATTTGGCCTTGTTAAACCTCATGCCATTGGACTCAGGCCAGCAGTCCAGCCTGTTCAGATCCCTTTGCAGGGTCTCCCTACCCTCCAGCAGATCGACATTTCCACCCAGCTTAGTGTCATCCGCTAACTTGCTAAGGGTGCACTCGATGCCTTCATCCAGGTCATTGATAAAGACATTGAAAAGGGCTGGACCCAGCTCTGAGCCCTGGGGATACCATGGGGGGACACAGATACTAAAGGATATGAAGAAATCTCTGGATTCTGAGTACATATTTATGTAAAATTTTATTCATTATTCTTTTCATTTATTTTCTAATTGTTAAAATAGACTGTTAAAAAAGACAGTAAGAGTAGATGTAAGTATTTAGCAGGGTATTTAACCTCAAAATGATATTATGTAAATAGGTGTATTGTAAATATTTGAAATTCTATGACTAAGCCTCACATTAATCCTTATTAACAGACTTCCAGTGTGCAGACAAGAATATTACCCATGTTCCTTCCCTAAGCAATGTCCTGTGAGTAATGATGTTGATAAGCCCACCTCTGAAAAAACAAGTATGTAATCTTTTTTTTTTTTCTTCCTTCTGTGGAGTGGGTCACTGGGTTACATGCTTGAAACTATTATTAGTTATTTTGTTTACAAATACTATGTACATATAATTTCATAGCTCCAGTAAAGTGAAAGGTACAAAGCATTAAAGAATATTTTGTGTTCCAGATTTACAAGTATCCAGATTTACAATAAGGTGGATGAGGGAGAGATCCCATAGCAATCACCATAGGGGTGTACAGACATAGTTTTCCCATGTTTTTTTTAAAAAAAATTCCAAATGGGAGCAGTAATATTTTAAGGTTCTTGCATTGTTTTCTACCTTAGCAGATGGGATTTAGCTGTTTGTAAAATTCTTACATTTTACAGGATTTATTTTCCTGAAGGAATTCTGCATTTTATAACTTAATGCACAGTTATAGCTACATTCTTTTATTTTCTCTATTAAAAAACAAGTGTATACACTTTGTTCTCTGTACAGAACTTGTTTTGAGACAGAGACAAATGCAGTGGTTAGGTGAGTTTCTTTTTAAAAAAATATGCCTCTAACATTCATATAAGCATTTATAGATATTAAAAACAATGAAGTACCTCGTGCTTATTTTACTGCTGAGATGTTGAAGTAATTTTTCATCTTTTTTTTCCTACTTCTTCAGTAAGTGTTACAGGAAAATCCCCATATAAAAACAGGCAAACAGATTATCTTAAGGAACAGCTCTTACAGCAATGTCACGGTATGAGCTGATAATGCACAATTCCTGCATATAATGTGTATAAACTCTATCTATCGAGTTGACTTTTCTTTCACAAAATGTATCTCCCATTACGGAAAATTTAAAAATGGCAGCTTTAAGAAATCAGAATACAGAGTGGTAAATTATTTTTCAGTGCAATCTAACAACTTGCAAGTGAGCAGGTGATCACAAACCCTCTGTTGTGATTTTCTTCTGATCTTGGTTTAACCAAAGCACAGGTTATTTAGCAGGCTCAACTTCCCTGCTGCCTCCTGTGCAGCATTCAAACTCTTAACAAAGGCATCTGACAAACACATGCCCTTTGTGCGTCATGCATTATGCACAGTCCTCTTAATTCTCTTTTGCTAGTGAATCTTTCTGCACTGCCTTTTGTCTCTCAAGTGCCTGGAGGACAGCCTCTCTACTTTCCTGCTCCTCACTCCCAGTGACTGATGCCTCTGCCTGGGCAAACTCAAGAGTCATCCACTGAATAACATCCCAAGGGGGTCTCAGACTCTGAAAGAAGGGATAGTGAAGAGATATCTGCCAAATAGGAAAGAACACATTTTACTCAGCAACATTTCAATGCTGTAAAACTATTGCCATGCTTCAATTAACAATATTTGCCACTGGATAACTATTTGATCCACATAGACAAGAAAACTTCAGGCCCAGCAAGTAAAAAACTGTGAGGGCCAATTATGTTAACTGTTCAATGCATTAGGTCAACCTATTACTGTGCATAAGAGAAAGGTGATAATATTTGTGGATAAAATGAAAAATTCAGGCAGCTTTATGGAATATGAGACAACAAAGTAGTTCTTTCAGATGCCTTGTTGTCATTTCAGGGGCAAAATGACTGTTCAATATTTAATCAAGGATATTTAATCAAAACAATCTGATCTATAAATCATGAAAGTTTCCAATAGGAAAACTTCTCTAACATATTTAAAATCAGTATGTTTGGAAAACAATCAAAACTAGTACGTGTCCAAATACATATACACACACACACACATATATATATATAAACATTATATATATACCTCATGCCATTGGTCTCAGCCCAGCAGTCCAGCCTGTTCAGATCTCTTTGCAGAGGCTCCCTACCCTCCAGCAGACTGACACTTCCACCCAGCTTAGTGTCATCCACAAACTTGGACTAAGGGTGCACTCAATGCCTTCATCTAGGCCATCGATAAAGACATTGAACAGGGCTGGACCCAGCACTAAGCCCTGGGGGACACCATTGTCCACACTATGAAAGATCAGTGTTAGATTCTAGGTTTAAAAATGTTTTTCACTCCAAAATGTTCTAAGGCATTTTTGCTGTTTGAGTACCCATGTATGCCTGCCAAAAAAAGACAGGTTGTCAATCATTTTTTTCATTTTCACATTAGCATGTAAAATATGTTTTCTTGAACTCTGTGGGAGACACACTGCACTTTGTGCTGTCAGTCATGCTATGTATTTGCACCATTTCTTTGCGCAACTTGGTTGACATCACATAACATTCCTGATACCAAAATAACTGTTTCATTCAAATCACAGGGAAGTAATCAGGAGTCTTTCTGTTGTCTTCAATGATCCTTCGGTCTGACAAGGATGAGTCAACTCAATGATATTAATTGATGTGAACAGGAAGAATGAAGGGAAGAACAAGTGCTGACTTGTGTACTGTACAAGATTTATGCTGAGAATAAGATTACTGAGGCAACAAGGGGAATGGAGAGAGGAAAGAAAATATTAGAAGTCTGGGTATTGAAGTAAGTAGAATATACTCTGTGCTAAACCACAGTCTGCATGAGAGAATGTCATAGCAAGTTACTTGCTATGCTTTATATATAGCAGAAAAGAAGAGCTTTATTATCAGGAGTGATTTCACCATGACCTACTCATGACAGAGGCATCATTCTTCCAATAATAAAAAATAATCTGAAAGTTTCTAAACCAATTGTTAACAACTGTAGGTGACAACTTCCTAAAGAGAGTGATCCAGTATGCTGGACTCTGTCAAAACTTGCCCTTGCAACACAAAGAAGTGTATTTCACAGCCTTGAAACCTGTTTGCTCAAATGCACTAAGTGTAGCTCAAATGCATTCATATGCAAAACCCATAGGTTTAAACTGTTGAAGTAAAGAGACTCTCACAAGGAGGTAATCATTTTCATATATCATGAGAAAAATAAGGTAAACAAGGAAATATAGCTGTGATATTTATATGAACTTTTGGTCCTTGTCTTACATTTCTCCAAGTAACCAGACTAACAGAATCATAGAATGGTTTGGGTAGGGAGGGACCTTACAGTTCATCTAGTTCCAACCCCTCTGCCATGGGCAGGGACACCTCCCACTAAATCAGGCTGCCCAAGGCCCTATCCAACCCGGCCTTGAACACCTTAAATAATACAAGTAATACAAATAAAAGAATCCCAGCATTCTTAAATAAAAACAGACATTAAAAAGGAAAGGTGAAAGAAGATAACAAAAATTTTTAGAAAAAAAGGACTTTGGAAAAATGCTATGAGCATAAAAAAGGAGACATCTCATTGTCAGCAGAGAAAAAGACAATTCAAACCAGATTTTATAGTGTATGTTATGGTTAGAGAAGATGTTCATCTTTTATTTGGTGCCTTGTAGACAGAGCTGCTTTTAGGAGAGCTAATGAAATCAACAGCCAGACATGAATTTCTAGTGTCAGATTGTGGCACAAAGAGCAAACAAATTGCTGCATATACAGAAAACACCAGGTAGGAATTAAAAAAAATGTTTTGCTTGCCAATGGAATAACCAGTACTGACATAATTTATGTCTGCTACATGTGATTACAAAAGATTCTGTAAAATTGAAAAAGTAAAGAAACATGAACATGAGAATAAGATTAGAAGTTGCATTTTGTTATCAAAAACCTCTGGCAAATCAAAGTCTATTTATTCCATCTGTTCAAAAAAGAAGTTAAAAACTGGCTTGATCTCTAAATAACTTGCCTGTAGAATATTAATTTGATAACAGGGATGTACAGTCTCTTGGAGAAAGATTCACACACCAGAAATCAGTCATGACAAATGAAAAGATAGGGGAAATGTTTAGGCACAAATTAACCTAGACAAGTATAGTCATTTGGTAAAATGCAGACACCTAGGTGAGGCTAATTCATAACAGAATCTACAACTTGTATATTCTGTGCAGCCTAAATAAATCCATCTTGTAACTGTAACAAAGAACTCCTTCTGAACCCCTCTATGTCTAATCAAAGAACTACCACCCTACTTGCAGGAATAATACTGCCTATTTTCCAAATTATAGTATTATGGAAAAAGCCTCATAAACAGCAATTTGAAATTGTTACCCATGCACCTTTAGTATCCATCTTGTTTCACTAATGCTGTGTTTATCCTTCCCTTACTCCTCCAGATCCTAAACTCAGAAGTGACAACAGCTCACAAGAGGAAAAATGGGAGAAAGTGGGATCAGCGGTCAGCATCCTCCCTCCTTCATCAGGGGAAAAATCATGCTGGTTGTGGGTTTCCTCCTCCTCCCTACTCTAAGGTCTGCATGATATTAGGTTTGATCCCTTTTAACACGATATACCTTGATCTTCATTAGTTTACAGCTCCACTTTATATATTCATATAATATGGCATATACAGTATGTATTTAATACTCTAAATATTTGCCATCCCCCCTTCCTAATGCAGCGGGGGCAAGTGAANTACAAGGCTATACTCTTTGGTATCATTGACAATTTGTTCATAGCACTGTTCAAAGCCTCTGCTGTCAACCCCAGGCTGCATGTTCAAGGTTTCTGCTTTTGTTCTCCTCTACTATATATTATTATGTTGGGCTCAGAGATAGTTCACTCTACACAGAAGAGCACATTATTACTACTATCAATTACTTACAGAGATTCAACAAAGTTATTGTAACACTACAACATATAATTAAATACAGCTAACCTAAATCTAGGTAAAGTTAGGTAACTTTCAACTCGCTGTTAGGCAAAGAACCTAAAATATATCTCCAGGCAAGACAAAAGCAGGGCAGTCAAAGCAAGCCCGGCAAAGCTCAACTCTGGGGCTTTTCAGGGTTAGTGCACTCTGTAGCTTCTTGCTAGCAACGGCAATAACAAATTTACTGCACCAGAGTGATCAATGAACCAATTAATGATAAATTGAATTCTTCAAAACTTAATTTTAGAGCTCAAATTATACACAAACTTCCTTAAATGAGAATCAATTGAGGAAAGTAAAGCCCATTACATATAAGTAGGAAGCGTGGATGACTGTTGTGGTCCCTTTCTGAACCTACAATCTCCAGCTGAAAATTTGGAATGTCCTGTGTCTTCAAGAGCAGACTAACTGCGCTTCAAAATTTATGTTCTCTCTCAGATGAGCTTTGAATGCAGAGTTTTAGCTTTGTACAGGAAAAAAGAACTAAGGATTTAAACATCATAACATAGCTATCTTTGTAAGCAGAAAAGTAACTTTTGGGGTTGTTTTGGGGTTTTTTTGGTCAATATTCTTTAAAGACCTGAAACAAAAGATGATGTGATATTCAGATTATCTGATCACACCTGAAGTTCAAACTAAGACCAGTCAGACAGAAAAAGCATTTTTTGGTTCACTAACTTTCAGCAGGACAACTTTTCTTGAATATAAGGGTTATTTTTATTACATTTTATTTCTCTACTTATTCTACACCTGTTCCCTTATATATCAACTACTACCTTTCAGGCTGCCCTTTCAATGATGGGTGATACCTTCTGGGCTTTTTTAAAGTAGTTCTGGACCAGGTGGCCTTACAGAAGTAATTCCACGCCAGGGACAGAGTCCCCTTTCAGTCTGCTCATCTCATATTTGCTGCTGGATGACCTGCCAACCTCTTCTAAACATAGGTATGATGTGCGTTACACTAGGCCTTTTCACCAGAGAGAAAAGTCTGGTTTCCCTTACTAACGCAAGAGTCAAAGCGATGTTACAATTTACAAGAGCTAAATCACCTGTGCCATCATCTGATTTGGTGTTTGAGCTTCTTAAAAGGGGTCATTGTTCTGACAAATGTGTCATTTCTTATAGATTGTCAAAGGGCAGGTAGCAAACACCTTAAGAAACTGCTGCTGATATGGCTACTACAAGGTAGCTAGAGTTTTCAATTAACATGGACAACATACTGCTTTCCTAGGCTCTGAGCTTCATCAGATCACTGCTGAAGCAAAAATCCAGTGAAAGAAATTTGTTAAAACAGAAACACTGTTAAAAGGATCTAGAACTTTGATAGTGTGAACTTACCTGTTGTAACGGTTTGGATCCGACCCCCCTGCCAAATACTCAAACCTTACAGCTCGCAGCTCTCTCTCCTCCCCCCACCCCCTCCAGTCTCACAAGGGAAAGGGAGAAGGGAAAAAGCTTAAATGCCGAAATAAGCAGACCAAAGCGGTACTAAAATATACACATGTGTTTACACTTATATACAACAAGAACACTATGCACACAGGAGAAGGGACCACAAAACCCTCCCCCTGCCCCGAGGGAAAAGGGAGAGAAAATAAGAATCCAAAACAGATATACACAATAAAAACCCAGGAGTAAACAATAAAAAACTAACAAGAGAAAGTCTTACTACTCTCCTCAAGATAGCAGAACTGCACCAAGCAACCATCAGAACTCTCCGCTTCTCAAGGTCCACAAGGCCTCACTGGGCCTCACTCCTCCACACGAGCAGAGCTGATAGCAGAGAACCTGCTCCAGGGTCCACCGGAAAAGGGAAGAGAAGAGGCATCTCCCCCTTCTTATTTATACCCTGGTTTACGTAGAAAATCGCATGGAATACTGGGAGGTTGAGTACTTCCTCAGTTACAACCTGGTTTCTAAAATCAAAACCACGACACCTGTGCTGTACACTAACTACTGATACACCATTAACTGCCTATAGACCACAAAATGCTCAAGACTAATTTCTTAAACTAATGAACTACTACATTGTTAGTAGACCCTGTGATATTCACACACGTTTTAATAATATTCCGTCAATTATTAGAACCACTGTTGTATCTGTCTGTTTATGAACACATGAGAAAAAGTTACCCTGATATTTAATCTAATACAGTTTTCTGCAAGACAGCAGCTTTCCCATCAGGAGTTCTTTCTAGTATTTCTCTTGTTAGGCTCTTTCTTTTCCTTTGATGACTTGTACCAGCCATGTCAAATACTGTTAACTTCAGGGTCCTCCTAGCTCTGTGGTGTCTTCACCCTATGACTACCAAAGTTACACCAGCTACTCACTGTGTCGAACAAGTTTATTACTTTACCTTTCAGTATCTTTTAGTTCCACAGAGTGCATGCTAAAAATCTTTTCTTGGTCTACCAGCTGCTCTTGCTGTTATATATATTAGCCTTAATAAAATCCATTAGTTATGCACAGTGCTTTCTTCATTAATGGAATATAATAGTGTTGATGTTTCTGCTCTAATGTGTGGTTAAGCAATTTTCAGATTCTATTCAGCTTGCTATAAAATTGAATACATGTAACATAAAAGGAGTTAAATTATTACTATCTAGAAATTGTGAACTTAAATTAAAAAAATAATTGCATTCATAAAGATTTATATCAGATTTAACCACTGACGTGATCTAGTCTTAATATTATTTCTCCTTAAAATATTGTGGGGAAAAAATGTATTACAAGTTTTTGGCTCCTGCTCTGTCAATGACTTACAGTGAAATCTTTCTTGGTTCTGCTTGAACCAGATGCACTGACTACTGTAAACACAAAAGTAAATATCGTGTCAGGTTGAAAAATAAACAAGACTTGCCTCTTCCTATGCTTTGCCTGGGAGAAACAATTTACACCAGAGCACAAAGGATTCAAAACATTGTTGCTAGAGTAACTGAGTGAAGAATTCTTATTTACTGGTGTTTTATTCCTGTGCACACATATAGATGTATATACACATTCCTGAAGTTCTAGGCACAAAAAGTCAAACCAACTTTGCTGCGAAGACAGGGTGAATTGCTGACGTGCTGGAATCTCTTAATTCAGATCTTCAAATCCCACCCAGCCATGAGCTCATATACACCTTTAAAAAGTTTCCCATGTACAGAATAGTTTATTCTGAGAAATCACAGGGGCAGGAGAATGGAAAACTTCTATTAATGTACTTGCAACATTCCTCAGTAATCTCTCTTCCCCCCTCCACTTCTGACTTTTTCAAAAAGGCAGAGGGTACTGGGAGGTTCATGGGAGAAACAGGCATTAGGAGCCAATTGCAAGAGAAGATATAGTCACTGTTGAAGTGGAGGTGACCTTACCTTTGAAAGCACAGTGGATTATAAGAAGGAAAGAACAGGTTCATGTAGGAGATTTATTACAAAGCATTCCATAAACATGATGTTATTTAAGAGAAGTTACTGTGAATGTATGTTTATGTGCCACTAAAAATATCCTTTTAGATCATTCCATTATTACTTATTTTCACAATAAAGAAAACTGTAGGGTCAAGTACTCAGCTATGCGAATTAATAAAGATACACATCCTTTGGAGGTCATGCGGTCCATTCTCACTTTTTGAAATCTCCTGCTAACTAGCAGAGGTGATATTACTCAAGATGAGTCACAGGGTGCTCAGCAATCATGAATATTCATTTACTCAACTTGCCTTCAATTTTTAGTTTTCATCATGACATTAATTACTATATCAGCAATTATAGGTAGCATTTGTGACTCCTTCATATCTCATTTGTACACTTCCTTCAAATGTTCTTTTCTTTTGCAACACCCTCTGACATTTATGTAAATGCCACACAAATCCATTACATACTATGAATAGAGGTAGGTAACATACTATTCTGAATACGTGTCCTAAACTGCCTTTGCAATCTGTAGATAAAACCTATTTTTTTGCCTTCTCCACTTCAAAATATTTTGTTATACCAATCCACTCTCAGAATCATTCCATTTTTCCATGAAGTATCACTTACAACACTAAACTCCAATTCAAGGTTAAGCAAATGTTACCGATGCTTTAGTTGGTGGTGGATAGTCCTTACTCTGCTCTCAAAATGTACTCCTGTATGTGCCCTGAAGGCATAAATAATGCAAATACATAAGAAGTTTGGCACTTCTGAAGGATAGAGCTTACGCCAAAGCTTTCAGTATTGATGTTCTGAACTTCTTACCTCTAGTGGGTGCCAAAGATGAGACCAGACGTCCCTTTTCATACAAGACACCTTCTCAGAAACACTGCCCTCTTTATCAAAGTGACTATTCAGTGCCACAGTATACTAACATTTCTACAGAAGTGATTACAGTTTTGGCTTTGTGGAAACCTAGGTGCAATGCTGATTCCAGTTCCATTTAACAGTGTTTGACAGCAACTAAGCCCAAGGACGAATCAAAGCTGACATATTTAGAACAAAGTAGTGGAGCACTTGACTAAGCCAATAAAAGGTTCCAGCTGGGACACGTCCTGTGGTTGGTGATGAAGACACTGGGGGCAGGTTCTGTGGCAGACAGCTTTAGTTAAAGATATTTGGCATTTACAAGAAGAAGAAAATACTTTTTATCAATTATGTTATGAAATGCTGATCTTTTTACTCTTTTACATAATTTTTATTCTACGCTATCCCCCATCAACCGAGTAGCCTAGACAGATTGGGGCGAGGGGGAGGTTAATGAAAATATTTCATATGCCACAATTATAGCCATGGTGACCTCATCACTACCAAACACTGATAAAATATTGTTCCTCTGTCTTTTGTTGTCTTTAGATTTAGCACTACATCATCTTTTGAAAAACAGATATGCTAAGGTTTTTGAGTTTACTGGCTTGATTTTCTCATCTAGATCCTACACTGCATAATATGATGTACTGTACAGAACAACTTCTGAAAACAATGACATTTTGTAAAACAGAAACTCATCATTCTCTGTTTTCAATGTCTTCTTGTGCTGATTATAAAATCTGTATTCAGACAGGCAGTGTTTTGCACAAACATTTTCTTTCACCTAATTCATACTAATCTGCATTCCACATGCAGTCTCACTGCATATATCACCTAAATTCCCTGTTTTTTTCTCTGGCTCCGCAAGAGATTATATTAATATTACTTTTATTATTATCGTCATTGCTTTGTCCCTTCTCCCCAGATTCCAAATGAAATACAGAGAGCAGAAAAATCTTATTTTCTAGACTTTGGTCTGAAGTAAAGAATAATGTAGCTTATCGAACATCATTTAGTTCATATTCAGACCCATTTTCAGCCAGATTCTCCACAGTATTTTTTGTCTTCCTCCATCTTCGTACTTCCCTCTTTGTATCCTGCCATAAATTTGTCAACTTTGACTTCATAGCATCGAAATAAGCATGACAATTGAAGAAGTGCTTTCCCCTCCTTTGAAATATCAGTTAAGTTTTATATCTTACATTTATAAAATTCTGTTATTTATACAGAAAACTGTGTTCTTCAAATACGGACCAAGAACAATCTGGTTTTCAATTTGCATCTAAGTGGAAGATGACATTACCAATTGCTTACAAGCAGCGGGAAAAGAGGAGAGTTCACTGCTATGTACTAATTTCTCAGCAAGGTGAATGAGGCTGACGGCACCTATTGATAGGCTCTGTCCCCCAGTAATCCTCAGCCTGCGTTGTGGGATTTCAGAAGCACTCCCTGCTGCCCTCAAGCACAGCAGAGAGTAGAGTTACAAACCTACGCACAACATGGTACTGGCCCCATGCTGCTGCCTGTGCAACAGCAAGTGTTAAGTCCTGCAGCAGCTCTCTGAAAATCTGCTTAAGTGGCATTGCAGCAGCTACTGTACCATTGTCTACAGTAGCACTGATTGGGTCCTACATCTTCCTTTCCCAGGCTTTTCCAATCTAAAACTGCAGAGCTGCTAAACAAAATATAACTGTGGAAAACTCTCCAGCCCATTAGACTTCAGCCTAAACAGGCCATTGATGCTAGTGCTGGATCTCACCAGTGAGCTTTGTTAGTAACTATGCTTATGACTGCATTCTGCAACAGCTTGCACAATGCAGACTGACCACAACCACAGTTTATAAAAGCACATCTTACTCTCAGCCTCGGTACTCCACGAATTTAGCACTGTATTGACACTCAGTGATAAGAGATTTAAGAGATACTTACACTACCTCACCAACAGAGCCTCTAAAACTACTGAACCGGATCCCTCTAAAATACTAATTGCTATTGATTCATTCAAAAGGATTGAGAGAATGTACACACTAGGAAGAGATTCTTCTTAACTGTATTTCCTGTTTTCTTCTTCTTTACCACTAAGTTCATAGTCAAAACAGAGTATCTTGATCACACGTTTACTACAAATTGGAAAATTTTGTGAATATCAAAAAGAATAACAGCAGAAATGTTACATCTTTTTTCTACCAATATATGACTACCCCTGGGAGCACAGCCTTTGTTCAATCTGAACCTTTTACTCCTTCAGAGAAGGAATGAGAAAGACAGACTGCTGAAGAACAAAATAATTATGCATCGTGTTTACAGTAGAATGCTAAAACTCTTTTGTTTCAATTTGACAGGCTTCATATAGGGGTATCTTTTTATTCGGCTATTTCCTTATACCTGGTGAGCACATGCAATATAATGGAGGTCCTGAGGTTCCTACAGTTGTGGGGATTTTGGTCAGTGGAGAAGTCTGAAAATTGTCTTTCTGAGACTGGATCCAAATAAACTTTGATGGTAATAGGTTTAGGAAGATTTTGTTTGAGCTTAACCTGTTAAGGACTTGATGGATTTTTCTATAAGCCCCCATCTGACATATTTTCAATACACTTTTACGTATTCAGAAGCATGCATTGGTAATTACAAGTCTGAGGATGTCACCACTTCAAGTGAATCCAACTTTCCCTATCAAGCTAAAATATTATCTCCATTAAACAAGTGTTCAGCATCACAATACAACATTTCTCCAATTAAATTGAAATGTGTTATGTAGCGCATAACAATTTGATGACCAAAAGTATGAATATCTTTAAACGCAGCATATAATTTTCTGATGCAGGATACTTTTCAAATACGATCTCCTGCTGAAAGAGTTCATTGTATCTAAAAAGTAGAAACCTGTCAATAATATCCATGTGTCCTATAAAATGTTTTTATTTCTTTCATGGTGTGTTATGCTTCATCAGTTTCCTTAATCCTAGCTGCAGTTCACGTTGCCATACTGAAACAGCTCACTGAGCAGTAATTTATCTCTTGACTGTGGCATAACAGTCACAAATACAGGTTATTCTGGGAGTGAGGATTTGCATTGCATAAACTGTATTTTTAAAATCATTTTCAAATGAGATTAATTCATGATAGGGAAATTATTCCCCTATTTTTGGATCTGGTTTCCAAGACACTTGAGGCTGAGTCTTGAGTGTTTTGTTGGGTATCGGGTAGAATCTTCATTTGAGGATTAGGGATTTCTGTGAAAACGAGATGATACCGCAGGAGAAATGAGAAGATGTTTCCACCATTTACTTTAATACCTATTTAAAATTGGCATTGGAAAGATAATGACAGATTGCATTTTAGCTGAATTTTTCAGCTGTGCACTAGATGACTTGTATTTCTTTTCAATTAGGCTGACTGCTTTAGCGTGGTAGGAGATTACTTCTCCCGCATGCTGAAAAGATATTAACAATTAAAATGGAGGGGGGAGCAAGCAGCAGAGGATTATTGCAGTTTTCTTTACCAAATGACAAGGGTTTCTTTTTGTAAGTATCTTTTTTTTAGTGTTTGCTGCTAAGAAAGGATAGCACACATCGAATAGATATAATTATAATGAGAAAGTATACTTTTTTTTACAAATGTAAATATTTACATAACAGTGGTGCTTAAATAGCTTGGCCTCATGCATCAAAAGGGAGGGAAGCTTTCTTCAGGCATAACACTGTGAAATGCACTTCTCAAGCTTTCAAGGCCCAGATATAGTAAACAACACTTCTTTCTGCTTCCTCTCCCAAAGAACAGAAGAAAACAGAGGGATGTGTGAGTGCCTCCCCTCTGATGCTGAAAAGGTTGGGGTGTGTTGCAGGTGCCCTCAGCCATCTGCCAAGGTACCTTCCTCCTCCCATCCTCACCCAAACATCCTTTACCATGAGACACTCCTGGTGGTTTTCTTATAAATCATTATCGATTTTGTCAATGGGAACAATATTCAGTAATAATAATAGCAAAACCCCACTTCAGGTACTGTGCAATTAACAAAACTCTCCTCTCTAAACTGCCCCGCTGAGGAAACAGGCACAGATATTGCAGAGATCTGTGGGATCCTGTAACTTTTGTGTTCTCCCAAAACAACTCTTCACTTTTTCTTTTTTTTTCTTTTGATTACTAAAGTGGTTTTGAATGTAGATTGCAGAGGTATTTTAAATTGCCAGTGCCTCTTAAGAATGACTATCTGTGAAACACTGCCTTACTTTGATCGACTCTTTTTCCATCCTGCTGATTTTTCCATACAGTCTTATATTAATCCAAGCCAACATTAATTTGCTAAACATCTCAGCAAACAAATGAACACGTAGCAATCATAATTCCATTTACATCACAACAGGTAGTGGCACAGCTGGCTCCAAACGATGCCCATGTTTATTCCCACCTCAAATACCTAGAACACATTCTTACTTTTTAAAGCAATTCGTGTCTAGATTACATCTATTTGAGTGGTTTGGTGTGGGGGGGCTATTTAAAACAAACAAAAAAAAGAAAACAGAGAATTCGCATGTGGAGCAATGCCTACATACAGTATATATCTGTGTTAGGTCAGTAAAGTTCACTTTAGGTTTAAGAAAAAAATTCCAAGTCCTACATACACTTATTTTTTCCAGCCTTAGCATAATCACTCAAAATCTTAGTGAACTACATAGGCATGGTGGCTTTTTCTTCCAAAGCTAACCTAATCACACTATTAATTTTCTATGTTGTGATTATTCTTATAGAACCTTCTGAATTATTACCTAGTAACAATATTCACACCTTTTTAAATTAAAGTGTATTTGAAAACAATGACTAGGATCCAGACTCTCAGTAAATTTGCATAGTGTAAGTGATCTCAGATATACACCAATTAAAAGTGTTTGAAAATGTAATTCTAGACTGTATTAACAGCTCTCACAACTGTTTTGTTCATGTGATCACAGGGCAGGCGAGTACGAGGTCTGAAACAAATAAACAAGTCTGACCCTACTGTTCAGGACCCAAGAGCATGAGGGAGAAACGAAGAGATGATTATATAACATGTTCTAACTTGTCAACAATGAGAAAAGACTCAGCTTGATCGCTTCACTTGGTATAAGCAGACACATGCTAAAGCATAGATGCTTTCTTATGCTCAGTTGGAAGGTGTTGGTGTGCAAGAGCAAACGGTGAGTTAACATCAAGACTGGGGCCTTGAGCAGCCTGGTCTAGTAGAAGGTGTCCCTGCCCATGGCTGGGGGTGTGGAACTAGATGATCTTTCAGGTCTTTTCCAACCCAAACTACTCTATGATTCCAAGACAAAATGCCAGCCCACAATGCTTCATCTATGAAGCAATTTTTAGGCTAATAACATCTTCTGTGCTCATCATCTTCAGCAGAGCTGGCTCTCTGCAATTTCTGCCTCTTCCCAATGATCAAGTTGATGGTCAAAGGACCCATTTTTGGTCAATAGAAGATGTGAAAACAAGTTATATAGGTCCAAAAAGGTCTATCAGAAAGTGATCTGCTGTATTGCTTTGAATGTTGGCAGCATTGTACACAGCCATCTGTAAACTCCGAAGAAAATTATTTTGGAGGTGATGGTAGCTGATTTTCATTATTTCCTAATAGACTTACAGAGACCCAGTCTTAGCTGGGTTTTATTGTGCAAGACCTCATATAACTAATTTCAAAATATAAATACTGAAGTTCAAATGAAAGTGGAGGATTAAAAAAAAAAGAATCAGGAAAAAATATTTTACATTCTACACCTATTTTCTTTTTTTCAGAGAAATTCTACTAGTAGCAAAGATAATTCTGAAATTTAAAATGTCTTGATATCTATTCATATGCACATGCACAGAGATACAAACTTAATCTCAGATAACAATTCACTTAGTTTCTGGAAATCTTAATATGTTCCTAACGGATAGGATTTCTTCTGTAATGTTAAAAAAAAATAAATAAAATCTGTGTGTCTGCTGATTAAATCAAGCTATTGTTTTTACTTTAAATCCTAGAAAAAGAATGATCATTTATTGATAAAAGGAGTGAACTTGCACTGAATTCCATTTGAAGATTAAAAGTTAAAATGGTGTGAATTCAAGAACTACATTAGCATCTAAGAAATCAACAAATAGCCCATTGCTGTGCAGGAAGTCAGTAATCATCCGCAGTAATCAACCAGTAACCATAAGTAAATTGCCAAGGACAGAAGTTAATAGGTAACATATTTAAAGTGTATTTGGCCTTAGTTACAGGTTTTTTACATATTACCCATGTTTAGTCCACTTTTTTTAAGATATTCATAATAAAAAGATTACTGTAAAAATATTTACAGTGAGGATGTATAGTGCAGAATGATTTTAAATGCCACGTTTCCACTGACAGTCAATTTTTTTGCTGTGTTATGACACTGGGCCATGGACACCTAGAAAAATCCAGGCCACTACCTTGGATGCTAAACATGACCAATTTTTGGTCAGCACTGCAAATAATTAAGTGTCTACAACAAGGAAGAAAAGTTTATATACACATACACACATGTATGGATATAATTATGTGTATATGTGTTTGTATTTCTTTCCTTCACATGAGAAAAGATTTGAGAGTGTTCTGGTCCTGGATGTTTGATGGTTTTGGGTTTTTTTTCCCAGAATAACAAAAATACATTTGTACCACAATTACAAGCAAGAGCAACATGCAATCATTCAATTTACACACAGCAATTAATGGAGAGAATGTATTTGTCTTCTTGTTCTAGTGGTAGGAAGAGGATATTTTTTTCAACTCACCCCTTAGTTTGCATTTACATGTTTTTCTATATGATCTTGAAAGCATAATATTTTACAGTTCACTCTAAGATGAGAGTTAAGAAAGAATAAGTTTGTTGAAAAAGAAAGTTACGTACAGGTTTATTTTAGTTATTGTAGAGTGGATGTACAGTAGACATTTTCAGTAAACTGACAGTCACTATCAGGTAAGTACAAGAGGTGCCTGCTGAACTTTCAGAGATTTAAGGGACTACAAAAGAAGTCTCTTGACTAAATAGCTCTCACCTTGTACCTAAAAACAATGTGTATGTATGTACATACACAAACACGCACAGAATAATTGAGATTGTGAAGATCCCCTGAAGGTCATCAGGCCCAATGCACTGCTCTTATCTCCCAAGTGACCAGTACCTGAACTTACTGTGAAAAAAGGCAAAAGGAATGAGGAAAGGATCGTCTGTATGGAAAGTCCCTAGTATTGCATGAAAGAAAACAGGAAAAATTCCCTTAGATGGGGATAGCAGCACTGGTATGACATTTCAAAACAATTCAGGGAAGGCAATTGGTAGTTCTTTATTGGAGAGTTTCCAAGAGAGGTCTCTCAGTATTATGGTAGAATATCCTCCTTTTCTTAAAACTTCCACAATCGATTTCAGACTGCAATAGTCATTGAAAATACTAGATAAGGATTTCTACAGAAAAATAACTTTATAGATATTCCCTAAAAGCTGGGAAATCATTTAATTCTAAACCCAAGTAATTTATTTATTGAATATTGAGAAATTAAGCAAACAACAAGACAGAGGAAAGCAGAGACGTTTCTCACTCACTGTGAAGATATGGAAATAAGAGTTGCTTAAAAACACACAAAAACCCTCTAACAACAAAGCATCACGGCCTTTTTTGCCTTTGTAGTGTTTGTTCATTTTGCATTGATTTCACTTTGAACATGATTTGTTCAGTGTTGAAGGGTGTCCAGATGTTTGACCTATTTAGCATCCAGTATCAAGCAGTAGAGTTCTAGTAACAATGGATGTATGCAGATTACATTACACAGATCTCTAACTGCGGACCTGCTACACCATAAATACACTCAAATATTTATGCTTCAATACACAAATACACAAAAGGAAGATAATTAACATTATATTGATGAAAAAAACTACATTAGTGAACCATCAAGCAATACTTTTTAAAAAGCTGCTTTCTAGACCTCACCAATGTCTTTTGAATTCCTTATATTTCAAGCATTTAAGGTTTCAAAAATAGCTTAACACTTAAGTAGTATATGCCACAGCTCTTTGCCTCAGGTGATAAACACCTGATCTCCTCACCTCAGCCAAAGTCAACATTGCAGTGGCTGTGAAAAGTCATGCTCTGCATTACTTTACAGGTAGATCAAAATGTCCTGATACCTTATTGGACAAAAAAAATCCCACAAAGGATAACTCTTTCTATTTTATGAGAAATTATTTATTACAAGAAATTGCAGTATCATTGCAAACCTGCTCAAGGTGGTTTGTTTTACTTTGAAAGGAGTTTCAGCAGAACAGGCATTTTACCAAACATGCTCTCAGCTGCCTCTAAAAAACCACCAACAAAATCACATTGGCATTTTCTAAGTACAATGGAATTGAAAGCACATTCTGTAATTTTTGCAGCAGAAACCCAGTGATGCTGTTTGATCACCCAGTTTCTGTAGACTAGAGTTTCTACTATATACAGATCAGAGAAGACACAATGGGGGATTCTGTCAGTTGCTTCTGAAGTGCTGCAGGCTCCTGATGAAGTCCTGGAGACTTCATTTTATTGAGGTGCTTTAATTGCACTGAGTCCTACCTACCACAAACATGTAAGCCTCAGGCTACGTGCAGCCCATGCTCCAATTGTCTGGGTGAAATCTTCAAGATTAGGCCCTTATTCAGAATAAACTGCATGTCAAATCAGATAGGAGCAATATTTTTCTTGAGAATAAAACCAAGGCAGTCTTGCAAAACTCTTATCTTGATCCAATCTTATTTTCCATTTATGTTAACAATATAGAACAGGTAGCTTGGAGCTCTTTATCTTTTCAGTGATTATACCATTCTGAATTCTCTAAGTACTTCATTGTCTTTGGTTATAAATGAGCTATAACAGAATTTTAATACAATTCAGGAAACATTTTCTGATTCATGTTTGTTATTAAATACAAGTAAAATTAAATTTATTATTTCAGTCAGTATAATATATTTAATACTGATAATGTTAGATTGCCCTAGATATTAACTTCTAGTCAGATGTTATTGAAATATGTTTCAGCTTATAAACATTTAAGTATTTAGTTGTGCTGTGTTGTTTAACTGTACAACAGTAAACAATTAAATAACTGGATTTTCTGCAGTGTAAAATATTTTGTTCAAATCATTCAGCCAAACAATGGCAAGTTCAAGAAATCAGTAATTTCCTATCAAAAAGTATGTTAGTGCAATATGTTCAGTAGCTTCTGCATGATATTGAATAAAACAGATATAACTTCTGCAAAAACTCCCTCCTGTTTTCTTTACAAGTCTTACGAGGAGCGACTGAGAGAGCTGGGGGTGTTTAGCCTGGAGAAGAGGAGGCTGAAGGGAGACCTCATTGCTCTCTACAACTACCTGAAGGGAGGTTGTGGAGAGGAGGGAGCTGGCCTCTTCTCCCAAGTGACCTTGTCCTCCCAAGGGGACAGGACAAGAGGGAATGGCCACAAGCTCCGCCAGGGGAGGTTCAGGCTCGACATAAGGAAAAAAATCTTCGCAGAATGGGGTCATTAGGCACTGGAACAGGCTACCCAGGGAGGTGGTTGACTCACCTTCCCTGGAGGCATTTAAGGTGCGGGTGGATGAGGTACTGAGGGGCATGGTTTAGAGATTGGTAGGAATGGTTGGACTCGATCTGGTGGGTCTCTTCCAACCTGGTGATTCTATGATTCTACCTTGGAAAGAAGATACCTGGAAATACTGGGCACATGCTTACTTACAAAGCATTACTTCTATGAAATATATAGACATATAACATGCCTATAGAACTTGTTCTGGTTCAATTTTTACATAATAAAGACTATAATTAATCCTGATCTGGTAGTCCAGGTATGTTGTTAATATAATCTTTCATTAAATTTTTACTAGGCAAATTTCAATCCCATAAATCTTTATGTTAATCCTTTTCTCTGAATTTTGGCCACAGTACTGCAACTTTTTCTCTGGATTTGTAAGCATACTGTCATTGTCTACGTTGTCCCTTGGAGGGATAGTTTGCAGAAATGTTACTTGATAAGTACTGGGAGAAAGCCATTTTCTCTTTCCTTGTCCAGCTGTTACAGGCAGTGAGAATAAAGGGACACTATAAACCGTTTTACTTTCCAAAAGTCCACAGAGAACAACAGGTATTACTCCTCTAGGCAAGTCCAAATCCTGCAATTCCATACCTTGGTAATATTTTTACACAAAATTTTAAAACAGAGCTTAAAATATCATGGCTGTGTCAGTGCCAAAATTTAGCCACATTCCTGTTTCCTTAAGACTGCATACAATGGGTCAAAAGAGAAGACCAAGATTCAGAGCAGGAACCAAACCCATTGTAGGTAAAATTGCTGGCAAAAAATGGACTCATTCAGAAATCAGCTTTACAGGAGATAGAAAGTAGTTTTTTTAGTCACTGTTCATAGAGCTCAGCTGGGGACAATAACATGCAATATTTTACATTTGCTCTTGAGAATCATGAGAATTTGCTAAGTCTCTGTGTTCAAATGTTTTCCTCTTTGTAAATGTCATAGCCGACTTATTAAATGTTTATCTATTGTAAGCTTACACTGAAACAAAAGCCATATTTAAAATTTTGTTCTTTTATTTGTGAAGGATCTTGAGCAACTACCAAGCACAGAAGCTGCAACCTTTTCTCAATGCTTGTCCTTGCCCAATACTGACTTTATGCTACTGTTTTAGTCAAGGGTGAAAGATGCACGTTAGAGACATCATGTAAGCATATTCAAGTGCTGAGACTATTTTCTATTTTGTTGAAGGATTAGGAGTGAGGTAAAAAAAAAAACCCAAACAAAACACAGCATTGATCAGAATGAGACAGACAGCCTATCATGTAAAGCCTGAACCACAACAATGGGTAATTTGCGTCAAGACAGTTATAAGCCTTGAAACAAGGTAGCTATAAGAAAATGTTAGGATTTAATATATAACTGCCTTTCTGAGCACTTCAATTTCACACTATTCTACAAAAGAAGCTTCACATATTGTAATAGTCAATAAAACGTCAGTTAAAGAACTTTAGGTATGTCTCTATTTAATGTAATGCAAAAGCTGGAAAATTCTGCAATAGCCTTAGATAGAATGCAGCACTTCCAATACTGACTTCTCTGTAAAGCAGCAGAACACTGAAAATCAAAAAGCAAATAATGACATCAGTTCTTCGGCCCTCATTATGACTGATTCCAGTGCACTGGAATAGATCCAAGACTTTTGTCACTTATGAGTATTACCAAAGTATTTGTTGTGTCGAAACCGTAAAAACCCAAACGGGTTAAAACCCAGTGATTCTTAAATTATGTAATTTTTAATCTTTAGGAGAAGAGCTTAACCTTCCCAGACTGTATCCACTCTATTCCCAAGTTAAGAAGCAGAGAATATAGAACACCCACGTCTTTTCCCATTTAAACTACATAGTGACTCTCAGTGTACCATCTCATGGAACTCATAAGTAAGTGAGCTCATTAATAAGTATTATTTATATATGGAATGATATATTATTTATATAGTATTTATTTATATATAGAAGTCATAAATAAGTATTTCAATCTTGTACACCCTTGGGAGAGACTCAGAGGTTTATTTGGTTGCACAGGGGAATCCAGAGAAAGGAATTATCCACTTAGATTCATTTAGATTTAAAACCTAGGCAGCTGAATTTTAAACAAACCAGACTTGCTCTTTTGGGCCACTACCTCTTGCACAACCAGTGGAGACATGAGGACTTTGCAAATGCATTATTGGAAGTTCCCAGGCCTGTGAGAGGACAAGGCTTGGTCATGAAAATAAAGACTGTCAGTAACTGAATTCCTTTCTTTGCATCCAGAGCATCTAAAAACCCAAGTGCTTCGAACTTCTGACCTTTCAGGACTTATTATGAGATTCTCCTTTTTATGTTACTCCCCCTTCAGTACAACTCCCACTACCCAATCTACAGACAGTCCCTCTGCCAGCAGCAGCTCAGTGAGGAAGACCCAAGCACTACTGCCTGGCAGCAGGCTTAGGCACTGCAATGAAGAGGAGGGTGGCAACAGCTTTACAACTAGAGACTACAGGGAAACAGCACAGGACCATGCCTACAGGTTTCCTATTGTTCACAGTGGAGCAACTGCAAGCATCAGCCATAAAATATTTAGGGGAAAATGCTTCTATGAGCAAGCAAGTCTATATATTAACCCACCCTCTCCTGAGAGAACGCACCTCTTCCCCGCTGAAATCTTTCTTGAGGAATCACTAAAGAACTTGGGCTGTTACCTAATGGAGTTGTTCTCACTGTTGTTGACCTTTGGTATGTGATTTTGTATAGATATAAGCTCTGTCTGTCTGAAAGAGTAACAGTAATGAAGTTTCTTAACCTAAGAGTAGAGAAAGAAGATTGCAGATGCAGTTCAATACAACTTAGTTTGAGAATGCTTTCACCTACTTGAAAGCAAACATGTTGTAATGCGAGTACCTTTAAAACTAACTGGTACTACTCTTATCTCCCCACTTATTCTTTCAAAAATGAGAAATCACTGTACATTTATAGAATGAGAAATACCTTAAAAGTTTCTTTCTGTATGAAGATGATTAGTTTAGAATACTTAAATTTGTTCATTTAAATTATGAACTAGATATTGGCTTCAAACAAGCTTTGTTTAACGTTTTAATAGAAAATAATCAGTGTTGTATATACAGTACTTTTCCATTAACGGGTGTGGCGGCATACAAATATTTTATAGTATATCATAAACAGTTTGTGTTTACAATACATTTCCATGAAAGAGATCTGTGTTATAGAAGCTGTTTTTACAAATCAAACAGTAAACATTTTTTTTGTAAAGAATGTGTTTCCATTAACAGTGTCTGCATAAAGGAAGTATATTTAGAAATAATAATAAAAAAAATCTAGTGATTGTTTTGCATAAAAGGTGCATTAGCATTGAAAATTCCAGCAAAAATTATGATCTATTTTTGACAACATTTACTTACTGCATTCCCGGCAGAAGCACATACTTAACTGGTGGTTGGTGAATTGTTGGTTTAGACAAGTGAAATGTTATTCATAATTGCTGTAAATGCATTATTCCTTCTAAGAAGGATTTCTTGTAGTACAGATGCTAAATTAGAGCATGGTGTGCATCAGTAGCATCCAGAGGCTAGTACAAGGCAGTACACCATCACAACAAAGAAAGTTTCTTCCCCGAAGGGTTTCAGCCTTTTTAAGAGGGGGAAGGGAATAGGGGGAAAGGTGTGGGATGAAAGGAATAGAATTTCAGAGGTGATATGCTTTATTTAATATCATATTCACATCCTTACCACAACAGGGAAGAGAAGACAGATCGCCATAATTCATATGAAGGTATAGTAGAGCCCCATAGGATATTTGGCATAAAGTTTTTGACTGAGGGATTAATTTCCTTTATTTCAGCATGAAGCATTTGAGATAGAAACAGAGAATAAGACTGTTTGTTTCTTTTTCACTGGTCATGGCAATAGCCATGCTGGTAATGTAAGCTTGCAGCCCAGAAGGCCACAGTATCGTTGGGATGCATCAAAAGAATTGTGGCCAGCAAGTTGAGGGACATGATTCTGTCCCTCTACTCTGCTCTTGTGTAGACCCTTTCTGGAGTATTGCATCCAGTTCTGGAATCCCCAGAATAAGAAGGATATGTAACTGTTGGAATGGCTCTAGAGGGGGGCTAAAAAGACAATCAGAGAGCTGGAGCACCTCTGCTATGAGGACAAGCTGAGAGAGTTGGGGTTGCTCAGCCTGGAGAAGAGAAGGCTCTGAGGAGACCTTGTAGCAGCCTTTCAGTACCTGAAATGGGCCTAAAAGAAAGCTGGAGAGATTTTTCAAGGATATTTAGTGATAGGATGAGGAGGAAAGGCTTTAAACTGGAACGGGAAGGGTTGAGACCAGACATTAGGAAGAAATTCTTCATGATGAGGGTGGTGAGACACTGGAACAGGTCGCCCAGGGAAGTTGTGGCTGCCCCAACCCTGGACAAGTTCAAGGCCAGGCTAGATGGGACCTTGAGCAGCCTGGTCTGGTGGGAGGTGTCCCTGCCCATGGGACTACATGATCTTTAAGGTCCCTTCCAATCCAAACCATTATATGATTCTGATTATAGGCTTAGACAGAGAACAGGGAATACATTCAAATGGCCTTTAGGTTCATTTATGCTCATACAGATCGCTCAAATGCAATAATTACTGTTAATATATAACTGTGCACTTATTTTTCCACCATATAAACAAAGATTAGGGTTTGGGGCTTTTTTATTCTATCTTACAAGATCAAAACAGTCTTTTCTAAAGCATTCATGATTTCAGATCAAATATATTCCAGAGGGTTCCCTCACTCCATTCAAAAAAGGCACAGGACAGAAAATGATTTGTAACACTACAAGATCCAGGAATTGATTCAGAGCTCATTTACACTTTTATAAATCAAAGTATTTCATTCAAGCCATCTTGCTATAATGATTATAAACCATCTGGAATTAATGCAAAAAGCTAATACTCGTACCAAGAATGTGAAAAATATTTTCCAATTTGCATTTTGTTACTGTGTTATGATATTTACATGCTAAGGAGTGTATACTGTAGATAGTGTTAATGGCTTTAAATCAATTTAATATTCAGTGCAACTACATTAATGTAATATTATGGTTTAGAATTTAAATACATAAATGCCAAGAAACTCTAAAGCTTTTTCCCCACAGTAGAAATAACTCAGTTGCATATAAATCTTAATGTAACTGGAGTATTAAAAATATTTAAAATTAATTCATTATAACATGCTTTTTGGAAGATACAACATCTCTTAACTGATTGCTCCAGTGATTTATAAGCCTTTTGCTGTTCAGTAGCCATTCAGAGCCATGTTATCTCAAATGATTTCTGCTTCACTAGGGCCTTGTAGTACTCCTACAGTAGCAGATTACCACCTGCTCAGAATGCCTACTGACTGTTCATTTGTGAGTAAAAGTAAAGTAATTCTGAGTTTCAATGGGGACTATATAATTGGTTTACATGCCCCTCACCAAAGAGGAAGTTGCATGAAGCTACAAGCAACCCGATCTAGTGTAAGGTACCCCTACCTATGGCACAGGGGCTGGAACTACATGATCTTTAAGGTCTCTTCCCACTCAAACTATTCCATAGTTCTACAATTATTTTTGTTTCATTTCCCTTGTCTCTTCTTCAGTTATTTCCTGCCTCTACCCAGAGGAATAAGCCTCTGTCAAAACAGCTCAAGGCTTTCCTTGATTGCAGTCAGGCTTTGGATGCTATCAGCAGTCTTGCTCCTCCCATCAACACTGTTAAAGTTGATCAGTTTTTGGGAAAAATTCATAGCTGTTCTCAGAAAAGAACATGGGACAAACGGCAATGCTGAAGAGCACAGGTTATTCAAGCACTTTTTCTGGCATTTCTCCATTTAGATTTGGCTGTCAATTAGTTTTATCTAGTATTTGTTTTAGTGAGGACAGAATTTTACCTGTGATGTCCTCTACTTCAGTTCAGCATGTTGGATGAAAGGGCTTCCTCCTAGTTAAGGACCAAGCAAACCAAGCCATAGTTATCAATGTGAAAGTAAAATCCACTAATCCTAAAGTTCTATTCATTCTCCAAATGTTTTATTTCTCATTCATTTCTTCATTTACATATGATGCTGGGAGTAAGATCAAAGAGAATGTCACACAGAAAAAAGATTCTTTCACTAACATGCTGTGGATGCCTGTCAATGTTCACCTATATGTACATATATTCATATATCAAAAATATGCATTCATTTTGTAAGCTTTAAAATTAACACTTGTCAATTCAAAATGTGATCACTCTCCCAAATAATTAATAAGATAACAAATAATGGTGAAGCACATACCCAGAAATAAGGACCAAGTATGGCTCAAGTACATGATCTATAGAAATGTAAGGTGGACACCCCTCACACTTTTAAGTCGAGTAGCATGTAGCAGCTTTTTATTGATCAATTGCACTCCCAGGAACAATGATATCAAAATTGTTGTACCCCTAACAAATTCTGTTTGGTGGTTGTTTATGGCAAGCATATGAAAGCATTCATACTTCCACACTGGTGAGGAAAATTACATCCAGTTATTGAAGACTTCCTCTGGCTTTAACTATGAGCCTGGCAGCTGTGCCAAGGGGAAGCAGAACAACAAGAATGAAATAAATGATGGATTCACTGAAGCTATGTAAGTGAAGAAAAGTTTTTTTAAAAGTAGAGGCTCTTATTAATATCTAGATAAAATATAAGCCGGAAGACTCAGTAACATACTCCACATATTTTGGTGATTAAAAAAAACCCCTATCATTTTAGAAGCAAACTGAAGGCTGTGAAGTAAAGATAAAGAAGGGACGGTTAAATACCTGTGATTTAATTAGGTTTATCCTCATAAGCAGTTATGCATAAATTGTTATAGGAAATACTGTATGTTTGCAAAACAGGAAAACAACTTATGCCTATAAAATTCTATGACACATATTACAGCTTTTTGCCATATTCACAATTCTGTAGGGTTAGTAGAAGTAAGATAACTAGCAGCAGGATAGTAGATATTTCATCTGTAAATAATGATCAACATTAACAGAAACCTCAAACATACCACTAATGGTTCTGTACTATAAAATAACTACGTATATTTGGATGTAGCATAATTCTTTGCATAACCTATATAACTTGTAGTATATCTCTTTCTTCTTAAATAATTCCTAAAAGTATAACTAACAGCCAATATACCATTTTAAACCAGCTTTGAGGGCAAGTTTGAAATAACTTGGAAGGACATTTAGCACACTCAAAACAAAGTTAATTGTTCATTCTATTAACAGCAAATGTTGCCTTGAATTAAAAATAAGCCATTTACTTATCACCATATATATAGGATCAAATTATTTTTGCCTGCATAGGAAACCCCCCAAAGACCTTTTGTCCATCTCCCCACCATTTACTAAAAACTCTAAATTTAAGGAACAAATGCTTTGAAATCATAAGCAAGGGTAATTGATCAGCTGTGTGAAAAAGGTATCAGCTCACGCATGAAAGCGCACGATGAGGAAAGTAAGGAAAATCTTTACTTTCAAGCTGATGGAGTGAACCCATTAGACTGCATATACCCAACACTGGTGACGGGGTCAAATCATCAGATCATGTGAATCTTTTTAGATTGTAGCACCCTCACCCAGTTTATTCCACATTCAAGGGAAGTCAGAAATCCTCTGTATCCTAATCCTAGATCCATGCCCATGACTAGCTGAATAAAAACTAGGAATTAACTAGTAGTTAATTGGATGTAGTCTGAAAGAACAAATCCCAAGGAGTCTGTGTTCAAACCAAGAAGGTTGAAACCCCTCCCCAAAAAATCAACATGGCCAACTTAGAAGCATTCCTTAGAGATAAAAGACTCTGTCATGCATTTTAATAATAGGATTTCTACAAGTGTTTGTGTACATTCTTACACCACATGAAGCCCTTCTCTACTTAGATAGGAATGGTTTATCACACAGATATAAGTTTATATATACTGTTAAAGGAGACCTCCTAAAGGACAAAGGAAAATTGAGACAATAGCCACTAATTAAACCTAGTAAGTAGCATGAGTGATTGTTGTGATTCTTCCTGGGTGCATCTACATGGTAAATACTTCTTCCTCAAACACTATTTACTCTTGTGTAAGTTGACCACTGGTGCAAGGAAACTGTTCTGCTAAAGGAAAGATTAATTTTTTGTATATAGTTGTGGTCCAGAGACCTGGGAAGAACCATACCCGTGCTTATACTACTCAAGGGAAGGCACAGGTTGACTCAGAGAGAATGTAAAAATCTGTAGAATGAGCATTTCCAATATTTTATGTTGATTCTAAATTTTATGAGTAATTTCCCTCGAGTGAGATAAGTGAACACACAGCCAGTTTTAATGTTCATACAAGCACTTAGCTTGTGGGTTTGTTCTCTAGGTCAGCCACACTCTGCAAAGCAATTGACTATATATATTTTAGTACACATTTGAAAATATCTTTAAAGTTACTGCAACTTCAGAGAGTTATTACTGCACTTTTAAATGACCCTTCCCTTTACCTTGGAAAGGCAGAGGGAATTCCTTTTGGGATGGTCAAGAATTAATTAGAATTACTCCATGAATAGGAATTTTATACAACAAAACCCAGCAGGACTGAAACTTAATGCTTCAGAAGCAGAAGGCACATGCTTAAAATATTATGGGAGTCTTTGTCAGCATAACGTATGGGCAAAAATCTCTGCCATTAAAAGGGCCTTTTTTATAATTAGCATTTTAGAAACATATGGCAAGTGCTTATATTAATGTTTGAAAGCACATACTTTAAATTATGCTCTTTTTAGACAAGGTAGTTATGAATGAATTATTAAATTCTTTACATAAAGCTAAAAATCTAGATTTACTCAACTTCATCTTATGAATGTATGGAAATAAGCTTTTTAATCTTGCCTTTTTATGATTTTTTATGCATTGTTATCAAATTTATTTGGATATTTAGGGATCTATCTTGTTCTGTCCGCAGATTCAGTAGTCTGTTGCAATTCTTTCTCTTTTTAAGTTGTTCTAGATAAATGATAGTTTCATTTCTTTTGCTACATAGGTTCGTGTCTACTGAGGGTATCTGTGGTGAAAGATAAAAGTTGTTACCTATGTTATAATACAGCCTTTGGTCATTGTCACAGGTGAGAGGACTTGGCATAAAGAAACATCCAGAAGTGTTTATTCTCAACAACGTAGAAAGCAGTTTAGGCACACTAATCACTATTCTTTAAAGTTTCTTAATATATCAGTTGTTTTCATGTAGGGAGAAATCCACAGGGCCAAAAATGGCAAGAGCTAGGAATAACGCACACCAAAGAATCTTGGCAGCAGGAATCCGTTGAGGATCCATATCCTACCAGAACACTCTAACAATCACTATCCTGGCTGGCAAAATTGTCTTGTTTGTGTTTTAAAAGCCAATCAGTGGCTCTCCAGTACTTCATTACCTTACAGTAGCCCCCCCCACCACATACACACCTGACTGTTTCTGCTCATGCAAATTGAAGCCGATAGAATAAATTTACACCAAAAATAATATCCAGTTTTCCTAGGAAAAAAGATTGAAAATTCAGGCTGCTTGCCACTCATCAGCTTGACAAAACCTCTTATTTCTACATTCACACTCAGCCGTGTGCACAGTCATTTGCTGCTGCTGCAGAGAGCAGGAAAATCAAAGCTGGAGCAGAAGCTAGGGGAGAGGCAGGGGTAACAATAAACCTAAACCCACACACCACCCCAAGGATGAACACGTCCTGGAGGCTCCACTCTGCATTGCGCTACAGGAGGGGCAGAATCTCCTACATGGTTCAATGTCTGTTACGTAATCGCTAAATCACCTCCTTCTTTCTCATATATGTAAATTAGTCAATTCATATATTTAAACTGGCCTTGTACAAACTGGAGATTTAAATGACTAATGAACACTTCCGTAATCTTTTTTACCGCAAGAGGGAACACAGAAAATAAATTGTTTTGCACAGGTTATGATGCCCAAATACAAGCACGGTAGCATTTTTGACTCCAGAAAAGATTACAGGCTTATGTGTGCACACAGAACAAAAGACACTGTAAAATTTTTCATTTTTTCCTGATAGAGCCAGATTAGTTATCAAAGGCCAAATTACTATCTGTACCCCACACAATCTTGTTACATTTATCTATTATACTTGGGATGTAATTCTATGCTATGTTGATGACGACTGGTTACTGAGGTGTCTGTATTAACAGTTAGATTTGCATGTATAACCAGACTATCATTACTGCTTATCCAGTTTTCAGCTCACATAAACTTCCGCTGATGCTCCCTGCACATGAAGAAATTTCTGTTGTAAATAATGCCTCTGTTCCATGGTAGATGTAGAGAGTAGACAAAGATGCTCATGAAATCAGCTATCAGAGGATAAATCCCCAATCTCATAGACCGTATTTCAAGGTGCCCGTCAAATTACTTGTATTAACTGGTATGTCTGGTTTTGATGCATTTAGAGCACAGATATTACAGAAAAATTAACCTCTTAAGGCTTATGATAATACTGTTCTAGCAAGTGAACCACAAAACCACTTCCAAAAATGGGAGGAAGAAGAAAACCTAACCCCTCATCTCCTCCACTTCAATATGCGCACAAGTGTCAGTACTAAAGCAATGCTACAGCTGCCAGGCTAAAATAAATTTTCTTTCTTCTTTGTATTATCTTATTAACAGTAATGAGGTTTCTAGCAGAAGAACTTACTGTCAGCTCTAGAGAATATATGTTCTATTGGTGAAAATAAAAGAAATTCATAAGCAGTAATGTTGGTGAAGGTGTATGTAGTGGTACCAGCAGAATGGAAAACACAAATAGAATATTAAATGCAAAAACTATCAGGAACGCAAAATTAATGAAGTGCAAAGATGTAAGTAAAATCACTGAGAAGAAAAAAAGTCAGACAGTTCAAGTATTTACAAATAGTCCAGCCCTGCTAGCTACAGTCAATTCAACTGACGTAGCAGGGGACTGGAATAATCTGGGTAATGAAAAAACCAAGATTATAGACATATTGCAGGGATCTGTATGGCTCTGTAGGCTCAGCTGGAATCAAGCAAGACTTGTAAGCTGCAGTTCAGATCCATCCCTGACTGACCCAGGCTGGTTCCACATACAGCCACTGGATCATCTCTGCACTGTGCTCCCCACCACTTTGCACCAGTAGGATCTTATTAGCCCAAGCTTAGCAATGTTCCCAAGCCGATGCTCCAGGCTCCCATGGCACAGCACTGGAGCTAATAAGCCTTCCCAGGAAGGGAGTGTTGAGCTGTATAGAGTGGAAATTACAAGACAAAACCAGCTCTTGGCTTGTAGGGCTGTCGCTGAACTTCTGTTGGCCTCGCGCCGACTGTCTGCAGGGCCATCTGGTGCTGCCGTGCCTGGTTCCCCAGCCACAGTGAGGGGCTTTGCAGCTGCAGCGCAGGTCTGCCACCACCCAGAAAGTACTCATAGCTAGCTGGGGATTAACTGTTCACTGTACTTGCTTTATATTGTGATCCATTAATTACGTAATGTTAAGAACAAAGGAGAGACAAGTAAAGTATTAGTTCTGAAATTAAATGTTTTGGTATCATCAGAGCATGGGTTCTTTATTCCTGGCATTTCGCATGTGTCCAAAACACACAGCATTTAAGGATGGGCATAACATTCAGCATGTCATTTACCTCCTCATTTTGCATCTTTAAATACCTATTTGTTGGCATGCACAAAACCCTAAAGGACTTAGAATTCATTTTGTTAAAAAATTTGTTTTCCATATGAAGTTAATAGATACGTGAATACTTTTCTATTGAAATCTTAGTACAGTCTTCAGAAAAAAAAACCCAACTTCCTGAATATTCCTTTTGTCAACCAAGTATAGTTTAAAGGACAAGTTTTCCCTTAGGTACTTAAAACTATCTTCCAGATTAAAGCGAAAGTGAAACTTGAAGTGAGATATGAGATCTCCGTGGACTGCTCTGCGGGTGAGTGCTGGATGGAGCTAATTAGTGTGTCCTGAAGCTGCCACGGTTGCCTGCCGGTCAGGAAAAGGCTAAGGGCACTGGAAGCTGTCTGCCTCCTTCCTTGGGCTCAGCTGAGGCTTCACCTTTGAAGGCTGAGCCTACCATGGAACTCTTGTGCATAGCGATCAACAAAAGTTAGAGCTGGACAGGAATTTTCCACCAAAATCTATTTTTCAGAGAGAAAACCATAGTTGCTGTAAGAGCTACTGCCTCTCTTCCTGACCCAAAGCAAAAGCCAGAGTTTTCATCTTTACAATTTCTTTGGTCTGGCAGGGCATACTATTAACTGATGCTGAAATCAGTGTATCAAGGAAAGAACTGAACAACACATTTTAAAACCTGCCATTTCATAAAACAGTCCATGTATTTCATGCAGTCATTTAGAGCTATAAAGCATTTGTTTTACGGTGCATTTCATTCTATTTATCAGACTATCATTCACTTCTATATATATGATGCATACATTAATTATAGCATTAGGGTTGCAGTGATCCTCTAAATATCTTATTGAACTTGCTGAGGTCAGAAAAGTCCAATCTCATAGCTGCTCAATCAAATCATCCATGTTATCAGGTATAAGAATATTCCAAACTGAAACATCAAGATATCGTAATAATGAGAAGAATTACAAATAAATACTAAAGACAAATCACTGTAATGCCATCATTCCTCTCTACTCTGCTGTTACACTTACCCCTAATCTGGATCCTGCGGCCAACCTAAAGCCCTATGTCAGGTCACAGTCTCCACTGCCACCTCTCCAAGCTCCACCAGGGAAGATTTAGGCTAGACACTAGGAAAAAATTTTTCACAGAAAGGGTCATTGGACATTGGAACAGGCTGCCCAGGGAGGTGGTTGATTCACCTTCCCTGGAGGTGTTTAAGGCACAGGTGGACGAGGTGCTGAGGAGCATGGTTTAGTGCTTGATAGGAATGGTTGGACTCTATCTGGTGGGTCTCTACCAACCTGATGATTCTATGACTCTATGAACCTCTCTTGATGGCAGGGTGGGGGGACCTATGTGAAAATCACAAGTCCTAGGTGCAAAATAAGCATAGCCTCTGGGATTCTATTCCTTTCTGCATGCAGAGCTGAAAATTTGAATATAGTTAGCACTGTTTCCAATAGAAGATTGATCTAGTGCTTTCCAATACTCTGTCTTTATTTTTAAGTTGCAGAGATGACTAGGTTTTGGGTTGGGTTGGTTTTGGCTTTTTCCCCAACAAATTCTACTGCTTTATATTGGAATGATATTTACTTCCTTCACTGGTGTTTCATCAAACAGCAAATCTCTCAAAGTTGTTCTCCCACCCATATCCTGAAGAAAACTCCTTTCCTCTTTTTATTACATTCCGTCCCCTATGACTTTGTCAATCAGTTTTCCTTTAGAGAAATTCTACACTAGTCCACTGAGGTTGCATCTAGAGAGATACAGTCAGTTTAGGCAGCCAAGGAAGAGAATGAGTCTGAGATTTTTGAACAACAACTCAAATAAGTACCATAGAAAGTGTAATTTAACATTGAAATCACTCAGAAAATGTGTTTCAAAATTTCCTCATTGATTACTTCTTCCTAAGCTCGTGTTAACATAATTGCATGAAATTTCATTATTTTGCATTTGACAAAATTTTCAAAAAGACAAATACTGGAGTACTGAAGTTTCCCACAAGATGTAAATAACGACTTTTGTCAGCTTTAATCAAGATCACTTTGTTCAAAACCAAACAAACCTCCCAAAGCATACCAAATCCCAATCAATCTGTTTTTTAAAAAAACCACTGTTGTTTGAAGAAAACATTTCTGAATGATTAATCAATACAATGTAGATATTCAACTATATTGAATAAAGTTGCTGTTTTCAGAGTTAACTGTTTCAGTATTTAATAAGCAAGTTTTAGGACTTAGTTTTGTCCTAATTCAAATAGATATAAGTTCCATTGGCCGAACAGAAGTTTCTCTTCAGAAACAAAGAACACATTACTTCTTAGTTACTATGCAAAATCACAGAAATTGGAAACCAGTAAACCACATAAATGGTGAAGCATTGATTTAATGAGAAGCTACTTGTAGTTAGGCATAAACTAACAGCTACAATTATTTTTTAATTACAACCTGTGTCTAGCGCCGTAAATATAAAGATCTTTGAATGCTGTTAATTACTCTAGAGTATTATAGACACAGGAATAAAATGCCGAGATTCAGAAAAACTCAACAAACAAGCAGTTTTCAGCCCCATCCCAGAAAATATTTTCAAGAGTCTAAGATTTCAGATAGTATTTTGGGTTTTTACCATGTATTTCATGGTTTGTTTTTATTTTCTAAAGTAAAATATCAAGCTTGTTATAGCATCCTAGTCAGTGTTTTGAAGCGGATGTGCACCGTGAATTACACAAAATTTATAATTAGATTTGCCATTATAATGTTGGGAGACAGCCAACATTAAGTGTTTATGGAAGAGTGATATCCTTCCTTCACCCAACTATAGTACTTGTAGGTACCTGTACTAAAGCAACTTAAGCATTCTCCCGCTTGCTCAGATGTAACCAGATTTGTTATGGGAAAACTCACACAGGTTTCCCTTTTATAGTTAAAAATCAACCAACCACAAAAAACAAACATAAAAAACAAATATTTCCATGCAGAGGGCCTGGCATTGCAACTGGCAAAGTGAGATGTGTGGGGTCTGGGGACAGGGGTGGTTGTTTTATTTTGTGGCACTTTCTGAAAGACAGAAGATTTGAAGCAGGATAAAAGGGGAAGTCCTTCGCTGGGAAATTTTTGAGAGGATGCTTTGGTCTAGTAACAAGCTTCAGGGTCAGAGCAGAAACATTTATTGGAGATAAATATTGGATCAAGCCTTGCAGTGGTGCCTGAGGTCGCAGTGTCTGGCAGGATCATAGCCCATATTGTAGTGGCTGGGAGTGCACTGCAGCCAATGTTAATGAAAAAAGGGTGCTCAACAATATTAGAATACACACTGGATTAAAAGGTACTAAAACAAACTTACAGTCATAGTTCACAAAATATGCATTTACAGATGCTGCCTCATGGTCCTTTCTAACATGCTGGCAAAAAGGAGGATGTATATATTTGTGATTTCTCTCGCTAATGGTGAGGGGGCTGGTGAGATAAGAGCATCACTAAGCCCTTTCCTTGATTTAAGGGGTATCTAGAATGTCCATGGTTGTAGCCGAGGGCATGAGACTTGCTCAAGAGAGACCGTAGTATAAAGATTCAGAATTGGAGGGAAGAAAGTAGGGAAGAGAAATTGATTTCTTGAAAACCAGGACTGCATCTGGGCACAACAGATGTAAAACAAGAAGCTCATTAAAGATGGGACAACTCCTGCCAGGTTTACCCATTTGCTAGCAGAAGATACTGGTAGATTGCCTGGGAATGCAGAATTGCTCATAAAAGGCGCACATCCAAATTTGAGGGCTATCCAACCATATCTGGGTGCTTAATTCCTTTTGGATTAATTAAGGCCTTACATATTCATTGTATAAGTGTATCTGAGGACTGCATTTTATGACTCAAATTGTTCTGTCCTGTTCTTAATACATGTGATGATATGATCTTGTAATGCTAACACTGGCTAGTAGTGCAACGTCAATATACATGTAATGTATAGCTCTGTGGACATTTCTCCTCAAGATGGAGTTTTTTAATAAAAATTAGCATTCTCTGACATTTCATCATTGTATACTTAAGTGCTTATTCATGTGAATTATTTATAAAATGAATGGGTGCTAAATATCTGCACTGCAGAAATAGTAATAGATAATTTGAGATACTGTATGATTAAGAGAGACCCAGACAATGCTTGCTCAGATTATGCTCTGCAGAGATCGCATGTCCTCTGACAGCGCATTACTGTCCATCTTCTTACCTTATTACCATGGAGCTATTAAAAACAAATGCCTGAATATCAGCACTTTAATTTGCTCCACAGGGTAAAACCATGAGTATTCCATTTTGTAGTTGCCAGTATACACAGAATACAGCTATACGTTTTGCAGGTCTAATCTGACTGTTTTCACAGGATTTATTATAGCCATGGCACACCTCTATACTCACAAAAAAGTAATGAGAGAGGATAATTTGTTGATTTTTTTTCAACTTATTTCATTTTTTCTTTGTTGCTTTTCTATGTTGTTGGCATAAAAGTGTTCAGTATATACTACTTTGTAACTAATATTAGCTCTGGTAGTTTTCCTAATAAAAAAAAAACCACCCCATAACCCTTCAGTGACCATATGGCATTACATATGTTTAGTGCAAACTGCAGATGTAACACTCAGCAAATATTGTCCTCTAGCTGATCTAGATGTGAATCTGCAAAGTGAACAAGTAGAGAACGTCTCAACCTGTCATGCCTGGGAACACTCACCAGGATCCCCAAAACAGCATCTGAAGCAGAATCTTTTTAAATGTGGATATTCATTTTGACATTTGGAAAAAAAAAGGCTGTAAGTTTCAGAAATACATTAGAATTATTCTGCCATAACCTACAATTTCAACGAAATGAGCAGAACTAGCTCCCAAAGACTATTTTGAAAACTCTGTTATGAAAAATAAATTGAATACAAAGCAGTCCTCCAGCATTTCTGATCCACAAATCTTCTCAGGTGCAGGATAGCATTTGTGTTCAGCTACAACAAGAACCAATCCTGACTAGGCAACAACCTTCTCAGTAAGGCATTTATCAAAAATCAGGAGACCCCAGTTTATACTCAGATAGTCTGTAGTAAATACTCCAAGTCTTGCTAGTAGAGTGCTTTTTCTAGTGATAGAATCATAGAACAGTTTGGGTTGACAGGGACCTAGAAGATCATCTAATTCCAACCACCCCTGCCATAGGCAGGGACATCCCACTAAATCAGGCTGCCCAAGGCCCCATCCAACCTGGCCTTGAATACTGCATATAATTCAAGTAATACAAGTAAATCAAAATCCCAGCATTCTTAAATAAAA
>WAAB01018215.1:0-28312 GCA_013389865.1 Piaya cayana
AGCCTCCTTTTCTCTAGACTAAGTAATTAACTGCTTTGTTACAGCCAGCAGATTTGTTCATCCCAAGACTGAACATCAACAGCTTAGAAGTCCTGCTGCCACTGTCAACCTCTTTGCTGAGGTGCAGAGGGGGTGCCATAACAGGAGAATCACAGAATCGTTTTGGTTGGAAAAGACCTTCAAGCCCTTAAGACCTTGACTGTAAACTCAACACTGCCAAGGCCATCACTATGTCCCTATATCCCTATCCCAGACCTGGGACTCTTCTCAATACAGACTTTGTTCCCTTGAGATCCACATCTACACCTCTTTTAAGTACCTCCAGGGATGGAGATTCCACCACTTACCTAGGCAGCCTGTTCCAATGCCTGGCAACCCTTTTGGAAGACATTCTTCCTAATGCCTAATCTGAACCTCCCCTGGTGCAATTTGAGGCCATTCCCTCTTGTCCTACCACTTGTTGCCTGGGAGAAGAGATCAACATCCGTCTCACCACAACCTCCTTTCAGGCAGCTGTAGAGAGGGATAAGGTCTCTCAGCCTCCTTTACTCCATGCTAAACAGCCTGTTTCCTCAGAAGACTTGTGCTCCAGAGCCTCCACCAGCTTCGTTGCCCTTCTTTGCACATGCTCCAGCACCTCATTGCCCAGAGGACCTGGGCCACCTGACTAGGTCAGAAGGTACGCAGAGGCACTGGGCGCAGCCTCGGGCACTGAAAGACCCCGTGAGGAGCTAGTGGTGGGAAGGTGACATCGGGCAGTATCTGCAATAGCCACCAAGCGGCAGCAAATGATCAAAGGTTGGCGGGTAGCTGACAAGAAGTCAACGCAAGACTTTCTTCTGCAGTGACTGCTGGGCCAGTTTTACTGATGTCAGCCCAAAGCTGGGGAGGTGTACTGGTAAAAGATATCTCTTTGAATTATTAACTTGCAGAACCACAAGAAGAAAATTCTCCCAGGGAGCAAGAGGAAATACTGGAGGAAGTCTATGATAAATGGTGTGGTACTGGCCAAACCAACCCTCCCCTCTATTTTGTTTTTAAAATGATGGTCTGGAAGGGGCTGCAATAAAACCTCATTGGCTTATGAATGTGGTTGGGCTTCTTTTGGATAGAGAATTCTCCGCTGTCATTCCCTGTCAGCAGATCAAGGTCTGTCCCAATGTATTCACTTTTCTTCCTCCAGTTTCAGCAGCATCTTCAGGTAGTTTTCATGTCTACAAAGTGGACCACAGCCGCAGCACTCTGAAGAGATCCCATATGCCTGCCTCACAGCTGTGACACCTCAGCTTTGTTCATCCTTCTCCCTGTAGCCACAGGAATAACCAATGACATCCCAGCTGCATTAGCACTTTGTAGTCCCTGTGTCTGCACCCCTGTAATACACACCTTGTACTAGGAAATCTGCCAAAGTGTTCTGTTGTTCTAGAGCAGCAGGAAAGCCCTCCCAAACTAAAATGTGAAATCTTTCAAAAAGTAAGTTGTTCTTAACTTCAGTCCAGGTATCTCTGAGGCCTGAGCAACCTGCTCCTCTTTTTGTAAAATAATGCAAAGGAGATCTTAGCTAATGGAGCTGTGCAGCAGGTCACAGTAAGATAGGAGACAGAGGCCTGTGCTAATTCCACAGGGGGAAAACTCCTTTTCAGGCACAAATCTGAACACCAGTTTAAGTCTGGATACATGCAGTAGAATCTTACAGCTGCTAAGAGGTTTGACTTAAAGAAGTAACTTCATGTTATTTGCAAAAGTTTGGCTAATGACCTGACAACAACTCAGACTGGATGTTTCAAGTTTTAACCACCCTCATCCCTAGAATACTAAATAATGGTTACACATGCAGAATTCAGTGAAATTGTACAGGGACTTGGTCTTTGGGACTTCTCCTTTCTCATTCTCACAAACAGCATGAGCCCAGGACAACTGTGGAGTCACAATTTATTCCCATCTATCCTTGATAATGTAATTTCAGAAATATCTTGCATTTGTCTGCCAGGGTCCTTGTGGCCAATCCACAACACGTTGCATTTTTATCACAGAATTCATCAGAGAGGTATGTGAACATTCGGGTCCTTGTTCTCCTCATTTTTGCAAGGAAACCATAATCCAGTCTGAGTTAAGGAAACTATTACTGAGGAACAAAGAGTAGCTTAGACAGAACGTGAAAGATCAGAACTTTCTTTTTACATTTTGTGAAATCCCCCTAGTGTTTTAACTGATCCTTGCAAGGGGCTTTATCATGTGAAACACTGGATTACAACAGTGAGAAGTTCAGCAAAGTACAGAGGTCCATGTTCAAAAAGACCCTTCCTCTCTGAATAAATGTGCAACTGCTACAGGGACTTTGGTAAAACACTCATACTGAGTCACCACACCACCACTTCCCCACTGGGCAACACCAACGGTATAAACCTTTGTACACTCTCAGCCAGGAGCACACCTGATTTTGCTTCTTTACCTCTGTTCCTGTTTTCTTCTAAGTCTCATTTCCTTTCTCATGTTTCAGGTTAATGCCCTTCACACCTACTTCTCACTTCTGCCATGCTTTGTGTCTGTTTTCCCCGCTGTCCCTTAGAAGACCTAAGCTCATTTTCTTTGGCATTCACTCTCCCTCCTGTTTCAAATCCCTATATAGATTTACCAATTCAACTCCTTCCTTTTTCATTTTATCAAAACCATCTCCACTATCCTTTCACCTGATGGCTTTTGCCTCAAAATCTGTGGGACATAAATGGGTGAGGATTTGAACAACCCTGTAAGATTACCCTGGGATATAACTGTAACTTAACTGGGAGGGTCAAAATCTTACCTTAAGAGCATAACTTCCTCCTTGTGTATGTGTATCTAGACAAGGTT
This sequence comes from Piaya cayana, assembly GCA_013389865.1. Classification (NCBI taxonomy): domain Eukaryota; kingdom Metazoa; phylum Chordata; class Aves; order Cuculiformes; family Coccyzidae; genus Piaya; species Piaya cayana. Next base: position 2,851 of record WAAB01018215.1, read on the forward strand.
GGGTACCACTAACAGCGTGCCTACAGCAACATGAAATTCAGCATGAACCAATTGTTTGAAAGTCCACCAACTGCTGGGAAGACTTTTTAAGCCCCCTGTAAACTCCTTGCTACTGACACCACACTGTTATCAGCACCTGGCCCATGTTAAAGTGAGCTCTGCTTTGCTGATTTGTACAATTGTGACAGCAAGGCATCACTGCCAGGGCATATTTCCATAGAAATTACTTGCTACTGATGAATATTTACTTAGTCTATATTAGGATAGGGTTCCAAAGTCTAAAATAGGGTGTAGCTGAATAAGATATAGGAAAAACGAGAGCACGGAACTCTGGATTTAACACATAACTCTTAAAGCAAATACTACTGTCACAGGGATTGCAAGTCACTGATATCTAAACACTGGAGGCAGAATTTCCTCTTGTGACCACACAAATAAAGGTTGGATTTTGTGCACAAACCACTACCTGGGAAGTCAAATCTCCCTTCCAAAGATTTCTCTGTATCACATCTGCATGCAAGAAAGGGTCACTGCTGTTGTTTACCTTTGGAGGCCAATTGTATCAGGCAAACAGCTCTCATTCAGAACATTTTTAGGTAAAATGCCTTTATATGAACTGAGAGATTAAAGAACAGACATGAAGAGAAAGGCTGCTTTCACACTTGCTGCAGGGAAGAGTGCCCAATGAGCATCCAAATTCTGGTATTTCTATGACACTATATTGAGATAAACTATATCCAGGATCGCTTCATTGGTAGATTTTTAGTTAGCACTAAGAATGGGATGGTATGGATTTGATTTCTGAGGGAACGTGTTTATGCTGTGTTAAGGAAACTGATGAGGTATCATGTCTGTTCATTACCTCAAAAAAAATAATGTTACTTAACATGCCATTTACTATGCATCCTTCTCCAAACTGGAGATGTAGTAGTATTCCACCAAAATACCTACTACTACTAAGTTTACAGGTAATTATGTATTAGATGGCATTATTTCCACTACTAATCATTGTTCTTTTTCAAAAATTAAAAAAAATACCATTTCAAACTTCGAAAACCTTGAGTCACTGGGTCATTTTGGGAAAAAATAGCTTGGCCTATATTTGCATGTGGCATGAGGCCCAATGATGCACAGGTGATATTCTGGGTAGAGGAAGTTCAGTTCTTATCATATTCTACAACCAAGATAAAAATCAACAGCGAAAGAGCTCACCTAGGACAACCTGAATTTCAGAGGTAGGGGAAAATGTAAGGTTTTGCTTGATAGAAGATTAAAAAGAGATCACTGAAGGAGATCCCAGACCTGGGACTCTTCTCAATACAGACTTTGTTCCCTTGAGATCCAGAAGAGGAATTTATTTTTTTGGAACAAAAATAACATTTAGAAGCCTGATTAAAGCAAGTTTGACAAGAGTTAACTTTACCAAATAAGATGACTTGCAGAGGAAAACATGAAGAAGAACTTCCATAAAAGTGTAGCCATGGAAGCATTTATATCAGTTGAATAGTGTCCCATGGACCATACATAAAGTTAATTCCTAGTGAATTTGTTTTCACAATACCTTCACTGCAATCACCCAAGTTTCCTGCACGTCCTTTATACCCTTGTAGCACAGTGTCCCTGATACCTCCAAATGACCTCATTGCTCTCTACAGCTACCTGAAAGGAGGTTGTGGAGAGGAGGGAGCTGGCCTCTTCTCCCATGTGACAGGGGACAGGATGAGGGGGAATGGCCTCAAGCTCCGCCAGGGGAGATTTAGGCTAGAGATTAGGATTTTTTGAAAAGGGTCATTAGGCATTGGAATATGCTGCCCAGGGAGGTGGTTGATTCACCTTCCGTGGAGGTGTTTAATGCATGAGTAGACGAGGTCCTGAAGGACATGGTTTAGTGTTTGATAGGAGTGGTTGGACTCAATGATCCGATGGGTCTCTTCCAGCCTGGTGATTCTATGATTCTATGAAATCCCCACCACACGGGAAGAACCTCTGCATGTCCAGGTTTGCTTCAAACATCTTCATACATACCTTTGGCCAACCTCTACTCTCCCCTTCCCTATCCTGTGATTCCAGCACAAGAGTTTCATATCTTACTGTTTGCTGATCTATCTTTGTTGGCCTGGAGGATGAGTGAGAACATGATTTACCACACTGAATAAACCTGCAGTAAGCATGTGGACTGACAAGCTGGATGATGCTAATACACCCTCTCTGGGTCCAACAATGCCTAGCGTTCTCTGCCACTCTCTCAGCAGAATGTCTTCTCTTTCTGCAGCCCCGATTCTCACAGTGCTAACAAACTCTTTGAGACTGATGATACTTTGGTAGATTTGATTACAATCAGCACATAGCACCTGGATTTGACAATTACACATTATAGAACCGGACTAAAACTGTCAATGGATGTGACTGATACCATTAGAAAAGGTGCTCATACAGTTTTTGCTGGACAACTAGTCATACATCTTTTTGTGGAGACATTTTACAGAGAAGAAGGCCTGGATGCTGTGGGACTGATTAATACCGAGCAATTCTAACAAGGCTTGGGAACAGAGAACTGAAAGATAAAGAAAGGCCAGTTGGGTGAGGAGAAAAGACAGCTTTCTGATAAACAAAGGCCAGCTGAAAGGAATACAAGAGCCAGTTCGGGGGGAACAAGTACCAACTGAAAGAAAAACAATGGAAGAGAACTATCAACATAGTTGATTTTAGTGTAACTTGGTTTCTTAGCATGCGTGGTAGTTTAGCCAATAATGTTAGTAATAGTGTTATGGACAGCTACCTTTAGCCAATAATACACTGTAGATACCCTCGTGGGCACCCGGTTTTGTAACTAAAAAGGGTATATGATAGCAGATATGATAAGAAATTACTCGATCAAACAATGTCGGCAGCAGTTCAAGAATCAAGACAGTTTACATAATGCGATTTTACAACAGGTATGGCCTTTTGGTTTATCAAACACTTATAAAGATACCGGATGTTGAAAGTTGAAACAGGCATTACCCGTAATGGCATTTACAGACAGACTGAAGGATAAGCTCTACAAGCAAGTAGACAACGGAGCAGTTAAAGAAGCCTTAATTTTGCAATCAGTGATAAAAAATTCTACTGACGAATATGGAAAGATATGGTGCGGTCTGAAAACTCCTACAACAACAGCTGGGATCGTTTACCTGTCAAGTGCAGCTGATGGCTGCTGCCCTGACTGTACACCAGACAGAAACACTTTTTGTTATAAATGCAGGCTTTACTGGAATAATTCAAGCAAGGGAAATTATATATGGGGAGATGGAGGTTTTGGCTCAGCTGACCAATCCGTGATTCTATGAATGCAGACACTACAAAAATCATGAACCTGCAAAGTACGACACTCATAGAGCAAAGAAGGAACAATGTATTACCAGAAGTGAAATATTTGTTAGACAATTGATATAAGCATTAGTAGATAATACATGCACATATTTTAAGTATTTTATGTGCCCAGTACCATATGTAGTTTAAATATTAATAGTATCGAAAAATTGTGGATGCAATAGTGATAATCAACATTGTATGAATGTATTAAGCTAGCTTTGAAATGAGTGGTCGTGTGTGTGTGTGTTTGAAGCACTTCAAACACTTGTAAGACGTACAGATTGGTTTNACTTTTCTCTCCCTCTACTCCTCTATTGTGAAAACCCATCTGGAGTATAGTGTCCAGTTCTGGATACCCAACATAAGGATATGGAACTGTTGGAATGAGTCCAGAGGAGGCCACAAAGATGATCAGAGTGTTGAAACACCTCTGTTGTGAGGACAGGCTAAGAGAGCTGGGGTTGTTCAGCCTGGAGAAAAGAAGTCTTAGGGGAATACCTTATAGTGGCCTTCCAGGACCTGAAGGAGATACAAGAAGGCTGAGGAGGGCCTTTTTACAAGGGCATGTAGTGATAGGACAAAGGGGAATGGCTTTAAATTTGAAGGGGAAGATTTAGATTAGACATTAGGAAGAAATTCTGCATGTTGAAGGTGGTGAGGCACTGGCACAGATTGCCCAGGGAAGAACTCCCTCCCTGGAGTTGTTCAAGGCCAGGCTGGATGGTAGGAGCTTGGTCTGGTGGGAGGTGTCCCTGCCATGGCAGGGGTGTTGAAACTGGATAGGCTTTAAGGTCCCTTTGAACCAAACCCATTCTATGATTCTAAACCTTCCCTGCTACATCTTCCTGCCATTCCCTTGGGTCCTAACTCCTACCAAGTCCCATTTTATTTTGCTGTAAAGAAGCACTAAATACAACTCATTTTTAGAGGGTACAAAACTCTTAATTTCTGATGAGCACCGGCAACACAAATGCTGTGGCTTCCAGCCCCTGGGCACTTCTGCGCAGCTTGGCAATGGCAACACCTGACAAAGCTCTGGCAAGCAGCCACCAACACCCCAGGCACGCTGGAGCCATTGGCACTCTCTGACCTGGTGCCGATAAGATTTTTGCTTCTTGAGTTTGCTCTGAAATCCTAAAACAAACAAGCAGATAAGGCCCGCACAGCCCGCTGCTCCCTTGCTCCTCCCCAAGGAGCTGCCCCAGTGGAGCAGGCAACTGCGGGGCCGCTGTCGCATGTCGTGGCGAGGTCTATGTGGTGGGTAAGGCGCCCACTCCATCCTCACATTCTGTGGTTGGTGGCGGGGCCTGGGGTCAGCAGGTTCACTGAATCACAGAATGACATGAGTTGGAAGGGACTCACAAGGATCATTGAGTCCAACTCCTATCCCTGCATAAGACAACCCCAAAATTCACACAATGTGTCTGAGGGCATTGTCGAAATGCTTCTTCAGTATTGTCAGGCTTGGCATCATGACTGCTTCCCTGAGGAGCTCTTCCAGTGCTCCACCACCCTCTGAGTGAAGAACTTTTTCCTAATATCCAACTTAAGCCTCCCCTGGCACATCTTCCTGCCATTCCCTCAGGTCCTGTCTTTAGTCACCAGAGAGAAGAGATCATCTCCTCCTCCTGCCCTTGTGAGGAAGCAGTAAAACACTATGAGGTCCCCCTCAATCTCTTCTTCAGGCTGAACAGACCAAGTGACTTCAACCACTCCTTATCTGGCTGCCCCTTTAGGTCCTTCACCACCTTTGTGTCCCTCCTCTGGACACTCTCCGGTAGATTGATATACTTTGGATACTGCGGCACCCAAAACTGTACACAATACTTGAGCTGGGGCTGCACCAGTACAGAGTAGAACAGGACAATCACAGATTCGCAGAATGACCTGAGTCAGAAGGCATCAACAAGAATCACTGAGTTTCCTGTCCCTGCATAGGACAACCCTAAAAGTTGCAGCATGTGACTGAGTGCATTGTCTAAATGTTTCATTAATGTTGTCAGGCTTGGTGCTATGACTGCTTCCCTGGGGAGCCTGTTGCACCGTGCTGAGTGAAGGACCTTTTATCCCCCTCTACTCTGCTCTTGTGAGACCCCACCCAGAGTACAGCATCCAGATCTGGAATTCTCAACTTGGGAGGGATATGGAACTGCTGGAACAGGTGCAAAGAAGGGCTACGAAGATGATCTGAGGGCTGGAGCACCTCTGCTATGAGGACAGGCTGAGAGAGTTGGGGTTGTTCGGCCAGGTGAAGAACCTTTTCTTAAGTCAACCTAAGGTCCCCCTGGCACATCTTCCTGCCTTTCCCTCTCATCACCTCTGTTTGCAGCCTTTCCTGTCTTAAAGGTGAGGTCAGGCAGAGAGCTGGAGCCAGCTCCAAATTAGCAAGAATTTTGAGTGTGCCAAAGCTTCATAATAACGTTAAAATTAGACCTTGGAAAGTACGAGGATGCGGCCTCTGGGAAAATTTATCCACACGCACGACAGTAGGAACCTATTCTGTCCCAGCCCCTGCCTCGCTGCACACACTGATGGAGCTGACCCCTCGCGTGGCCCGGGACCGATACAAGCTGCTCGCTTTCTCCAAACCTCCCAGACGAGTCCCGGAAAGTCTGATTTGCCGGGGTTTTCGGTCCCGCCCCCTCCCCATTTTCCCGCCCCCGGCACGCGCCGGCGCGCCACCAGCGGCGGGGGGGGGGCGCCGCGCGGGAGGGCGCGTGCGTGATCTCGTCCTATCCCATCCCATCCCGTGCCATCCTGGCCCCGCGGGCACCGACAGGGACGGAGGAGTTTTAGGGTAAGGGCGAGAGCAGGGGGAGAGGGGCCGTGGGCGGGAGCTTGACAGCGGCCCAGGAGAGGGGCTGGGTACATGGTGGAGGGAAGGGGGAGTGGGAGCCATGGTGGAGAGAGAGGGACCGGGACACACCGTGTAGGGGCAGGGATGGGGACCCAACCTGTAGGGAGAGGGACTGGGACACTTTGTGGAGGGAAGAGGGTTGGGGACTGGGACGCACCGTGGAGGGAGAGGGAGAGCGACTGGAACTGGGAATGGGAATCACGGTGGAGGGAGAAGGGTGAGGAACTGGGACCTATCGTGGGCTGTTGGGGACGGGGACTCGTGGTGGAGTGAAGGGCACTGGGACTGGGACCCATCATGCAGGGAGAGGGGCAAGGGACTGGGACACATCCTCGAGGATATGGACCGGGGCACATTGCAGAGAGAGAGAGAGACTGGGACTTGGACTGGGACACATCTTGAAGGGAGTGGGTCTGGGACTGGGACCCATGGTGGAGGGTGAGGGGTGAGGAACTGGGGCACGTCGTGGACTTGTTGTGGACAGGGAGCGAAGGATGCTGGGACTGGTTCCCCATCATGTAGAGAGAGGGGCGAAGGACTGTGTCACATCGCGGAGGGAGAGAGGTGACAGGGACATATTGTGGAGAGAGGGGTGATGGGCTGGGACATATTGTGGAGGGATTGGGACTGGGACACATCTTGGAAGGGTGTGAGGGACTGGGACATGTTGTAGAGGGAAGAGGATGAGGGGCTGGGACACATTGTGGAGAGTGGGAAGCAAGGAACTTATTAAGTTGTGGAAGGAGAAGGGCAAGGGACCAGATGATGTGGTGGAGGGACAGGGGTGAGGGACTGAGGCACATCTTGAAGGGAAGGGAATGGGGGACTGGGATACCTTGTGGAGGGAGGTAGGTGAGGGACTGGATTAAATTGTGGAAGGAGAAGGGTGAGGGATAAGGATACCTTGTGGAGGGAGAGGAGCGAGGGCGTGGGTTAAGTCTTGGAGGGAGAGGGGCAAGGGTTACATGTTGGAGGGAGAGGTGGAAGGTGGAAATGGGTGGTTGGATATAGCTGAGTTCCAGAGGGTGTTTTCAGTTAGCTGAAGAGTGGAGAGGGGTTGTCTAGTTGTGCCTCATCCTTGGAGTATCTGGTAGGTGGAAGAAAATTTGGCTTCCCTTCTTCCTCACTTCTAGGCATCCTTCTGCAGAGGTCTCTCATGAACAACAGAGGCAGGGCTTGAGGGGATTATCCTGCAAGTAAATTGCTGGTGCCTTGCTTCATTGCAGTGCAGTGTTGCTGATACAGTTGGGGATGGTTACATATCTAAAAATTTATGCACCAGGTGGAATTACTTAGTGTATTTGGCTCAGAAATCACACACAAGTCAGGAGGACTGATGTAGTGCGCTAGTGTTTTCATTCTAACTAAAGTTTTTCAGTGGTTTTCTGTTAAAGTAAATTCAGTACTTGATATTCTTTTCTCTGTTTCGCACATGGAGAAACTGGAGCACAGGTGAGTGATGCTGTTCGCTAAAACAATGACTAAATGACTGATGGAACAAACTTCATCAAACATTGTTCTAGGTGTTATTTTGGAGGAACCAGAACAGTGATCAGGAGGCTAGTGAGGAGAGTTGCACAGGTTCATGGGAGCCCTCATTTGATGAAAGTTCACCAGGTGTGGTAGTAATGATGGAAATATGTTTATGGGTCTTGAGGTGAAGCNGTTGCAGCATGTGACTGAGTGCATTGTCTAAATGTTTCATTAATGTTGTCAGGCTCGGTGCTATGACTGCTTCCCTGGGGAGCCTGTTCCACCGTGCTGAGTGAAGGACCTTTTATCCCCCTCTACTCTGCTCTTGTGAGACCCCACCCAGAGTACAGCATCCAGATCTGGAATTCTCAACTTGGGAGGGATATGGAACTGCTGGAACAGGTGCAAAGAAGGGCTACGAAGATGATCTGAGGGCTGGAGCACCTCTGCTATGAGGACAGGCTGAGAGAGTTGGGGTTGTTCGGCCAGGTGAAGAACCTTTTCTTAAGTCAACCTAAGGTCCCCCTGGCACATCTTCCTGCCGTTCCCTCTCATCACCTCTGTTTGCAGCCTTTCCTGTCTTAAAGGTGAGATCAGGCAGAGAGCTGGAGCGAGCTCCAAATTAGCAAGAATTTTGAGTGTGCCAAAGCTTCATAATAACGTTAAAATTAGACCTTGGAAAGTACGAGGATGCGGCCTCTGGGAAAATTTATCCACACGCACGTCAGTAGGAACCTATTCTGTCCCAGCCCCTGCCTCGCTGCACACACTGATGGAGCTGACCCCTCGCGTGGCCCGGGACCGATACAAGCTGCTCGCATTCTCCAAACCTCCCAGACGAGTCCCGGAAAGTCTGATTTGCCGGGGTTTTCGGTCCCGCCCCCTCCCCATTTTCCCGCCCCCGGCACGCGCCGGCGCGCCACCAGCGGCGGGGGGGGGGCGCCGCGCGGGAGGGCGCGTGCGTGATCTCGTCCTATCCCATCCCATCCCGTGCCATCCTGGCCCCGCGGGCACCGACAGGGACGGAGGAGTTTTAGGGTAAGGGCGAGAGCAGGGGGAGAGGGGCCGTGGGCCGGAGCTTGACATCGGCCCAGGAGAGGGGGTGTGGCGGAGAGGGGCTGGGTACATGGTGGAGGGAAGGGGGAGTGGGAGCCATGGTGGAGAGAGAGGGACCGGGACACACCGTGTAGGGGCAGGGATGGGGACCCAACCTGTAGGGAGAGGGACTGGGACACTTTGTGGAGGGAAGAGGGTTGGGGACTGGGACGCACCGTGGAGGGAAAGGGAGAGGGACTAGGACTGGGAATAGGAGTGGGAATCACGGTGGAGGGAGAAGGGTGAGGAACTGGGACCTATCGTGGGCTGTTGGGGACGGGGACTCCTGGTGGAGGGAAAGGCACTGGGACACATCATGTAGGGAGAGGAGCAAGGGACTGGGACACATTGCAGAGAGAGAGACTAGGACTTGGACTGGGACACATCTTGAAGGGAGTGGGTCTGGGACTGGGACCCATGGTGGAGGGTGAGGGGTGAGGAACTGGGGCACGTCGTGGACTTGTTGTGGACAGGGAGCGAAGGATGCTGGGACTGGTTCCCCATCATGTAGAGAGAGGCGTGAAGGACTGTGTCACATCGTGGAGGGAGAGAGGTGACAGATAGGGACATATTGTGGAGAGAGGGGTGATCGGCTGGGACATATTGTGGAGGGATTGGGACTGGGACACATCTTGGAAGGGTGTGAGGGACTGGGACATGTTGTAGAGGGAAGAGGATGAGGGGCTGGGACACATTGTGGAGAGTGGGAAGCAAGGAACTTATTAAGTTGTGGAAGGAGAAGGGCGAGGGACCAGATGATGTGGTGGAGGGACAGGGGTGAGGGACTGAGGCACATCTTGAAGGGAAGGGAATGGGGGACTGGGATACCTTGTGGAGGGAGGTAGGTGAGGGACTGGATTAAATTGTGGAAGGAGAAGGGTGAGGGATAAGGATACCTTGTGGAGGGAGAGGAGCGAGGGCGTGGGTTAAGTCGTGGAGGGAGAGGGGCAAGGGTTACACGTTGGAGGGAGAGGTGGAAGGTGGAAATGGGTGGTTGGATATAGCTGAGTTCCAGAGGGTGTTTTCAGTTAGCTGAAGAGTGGAGAAGGGTTGTCTAGTTGTGCCTCATCCTTGGAGTATCTGGTAGGTGGAAGAAAATTTGGCTTCCCTTCTTCCTCACTTCTAGGCATCCTTCTGCAGAGGTCTCTCATGAACAACAGAGGCAGGGCTTGAGGGGATTATCCTGCAAGTAAATTGCTGGTGCCTTGCTTCATTGCAGTGCAGTGTTGCTGATACAGTTGGGGATGGTTACATATCTAAAAATTTATGCACCAGGTGGAATTACTTAGTGTATTTGGCTCAGAAATCACACACAAGTCAGGAGGACTGATGTAGTGCGCTAGTGTTTTCATTCTAACTAAAGTTTTTCAGTGGTTTTCTGTTAAAGTAAATTCAGTACTTGATATTCTTTTCTCTGTTTCGCACATGGAGAAACTGGAGCACAGGTGAGTGATGCTGTTCGCTAAAACAATGACTAAATGACTGATGGAACAAACTTCATCAAACATTGTTCTAGGTGTTATTTTGGAGGAACCAGAACAGTGATCAGGAGGCTAGTGAGGAGAGTTGCACAGGTTCATGATGATGGAAATGTGTTTATGGGTCTTGAGGTGAAGCAGAAATGCACCTGCTACTTGAGAAATTTTGGTTTCTGAGTCATAATACAAATGTTTTTATTATATAGCTCTAATATGACTAGAAACTTAATAGACTTAATATTTTTACAGTGCTTTAGTAATAATAGTTATAAAGGAGAATACATATATCTGATTTCTTACTAACACCTGCTTGTCACAAGGAGTTAACAGTGAAGATATTGATTTAATATTTGTTCCATCCTATTACTTAACAGCTAGGGAAGTTCCAAAGGAACAGCTGAGTCTGTTGCAAAGGGTTCAGTTTTCAACAGAGAAGATTAGACAAAAGGTAGGTGGAATTTCAATGTCATTGAGATAACTAACATTAAAAAAATCTAAAGAAATAAACTTTATGATCCATTCATATTCTTTAAATATTTATCTTTTTTATCAACAAGGTTGGCAGTTAAGTGAGGTGCTCTTTCTGTAGAAGATATTTTCTTCCCTACGACTCAGTAACAATTCTGTAAGGCTTCTGTTCATTAGAAGTAGTCTGATTAAATATAGAATACTGAAAAGCATGGTTTCAGGACTTTATGTTATTCTTTGTCACAATTCAACTTAGATAATGTTTCATTAACTTCACTTTAACACTGAAGTATTTTCACCCAAGATACTGTTACTGTAAATTTTTTTTTGTAAACACTTTAGGTATGATCAGTCATGTTTTTGATTTATGTAGGTATTTCTTTGTCATTTTTATAACAGCTGTATTTCATTTTCACAAATACTTTTCAGTTAGAAGTAAGAAATCAGTTACTTCAAATTTGGAAGGCTTGGATTTTTCCTTTTTCTCTCTGGTTTGAGTTTCCATGTTCTTCTCTTTTAAATGATATGTTGGAAAAAAACCAGAAGTTGAGATGAGGGGTGCTTGATTTCTGTTTTTCTGTTGCATGATCCTAAATGTAAGTTGCGTGAATGAGTTTTGTGAACTTGGGGTTTGCTAATTTGAAGGTGGTATGCCTGGAGATTCTGAAGTCTGGTCAAATGACTGACTGCTTTGAGGCAGGAGTTCAATTGAAAACCTGCTTATTTAGGCAAATACATACTCCGAAAATCACACAGGTATGTCACTGGGCTAGCCATTTTTTGCTTTAGAGGTTTGGGGTTTTTTTTGTCCTGTGTATAAATGGGAGCTTGAGAATTTTGTAAACAATGGGAGAGAGCTACCATCACTGTTTTCTTTAGTTTTTAACATATTTAGGGTTTTTTTTTAAGTTTTGTGCCTCTGTGCTTTTTTTAAAATTATTTTTCTGTTGGAAGTGCTTTGCCATACCTACAAGTAATATGGTTTATAGCTATGACTGTGTCATCTTGGTGTCCTGAAATATTTTTTAGCATATATGGAATGCTGCTGCTGAGAGCAACAAGTGGGTAATATTTATTTGTCAGGCAGTGAATTGTGGGATAAATTTATTGTGCATTATAATTCAGATAGTACTTTTAAATGGATATTGTGATGATTGTAAATATATGCAATTATAAATATTTAAAAAATGCTAGGATCTGTTGTTGCTGGGGCATCTGCAGTGCTACTCTTGTGTCCCCCTCAGTCTCCAGTCCTGTAGTTGGCTTCTGAACTCTGATAAATAATTTTGTTTGTCACTGAAATAGGGAGGGGCCATACCTGCACAGTAATAAGAAGTGAAGGGTTTGAATGAAACTTTCCCCTACTCTGATTCTGAATTAAGAGTTATCTCTCTTGACTTTCTCTTGTTCCAGGAAAGTGCTAGAGCCTGGCTACTGCTTGGGTGAGGAGGAAGAGGATTGTAGCGCAACAGGAGCCCTTTAGCCCTGAAAGGGTAGGAGAGGTGGAGTCCACATCACATCTCACCTTTATTTCTACAGACTCCCAGCAAGATCCAGTGAGATAGGGAAAAGAGATTAGGAGCCGTGTGGGTGGAAGAGTGATAACGCTGTCTCCCACTGCATGAAATGTTACTGAGCTGCTTGTCCAAGAAGTTTAACAATATTCTGATTCTCAGGAGTATGTTTTTAGAATTACATAAGCATTTGATTAAAATTGCTTGTTGGTAGGTTGAACTAGGATTGTTGGAACAGTTTTGAATTCTGTCAAATGCTCTTCTAGGCCATAATGCTTCCAAAGGGTGTGAGCTAGATCTCTTAAATTGTATGTTTGAAATTTTTCTCCTGCATTAAAAAAAAAAGATCAGTTGAAAAATGGCATAGATGTAAATTGTGTTCTAACGTGGAAAAGATCCTATGCATTTAATAGCTTAACAAAGTCATGCCTTCTGCACATTTTCTTGATGGATGTCTTTGCAGTAGGCACTGACAGTTTATTATCCTTACTGAGGACTGCAAAAATGAAAAAAACTAAAATCTGTTTATGCCAAAGGAAGCTTCAACTGAAATGTTTTTGGTACAGTCTTGTGCTGAAGTGCCTTCATGAAAAACAAAGAATGGGATTCAGTTTTGCTTTTATAATGCATATACAACTTTTCTTAGTTTCCTTTTTTTTTTTTACAATTTTGTTCATAGATATTTGTAAGCTGAAAAGTACAAACAGTAATTACAGGTCTATACTTCACACCAGTTGATAAAATGTATTTTGAAATACTTTAAACTAAAATAAGAATGTGCACTGTTGTAGTATAGCGCTTTCCCAGATGTTTTTTGTTCAGGAGAGAGGCGAGTGAGGAGCTTAACTAGAAATGCGTTGAGGTTTATTTGTGAAGCAGGAAGGTCTGTGATATCTGTCATTCATACTGACTCAGGCCACTCCAGCAAGGCAGCAGCTACCAGAAAAAGATAACTTATTGCTGGGTTGAATCATGACTTTAGCTGTCCCTTATGAGATCCCTGTGTTAACAGAAATCTGGTTTACTGTGTGTTTCTTTGGGATATTCCACTGACCTTGGTGGGAGAGGTATTTTTTAAAATATGCTGTGTTTCTTTAAAAGATATTGCTATGTTAAGCGGTTACGTATGATACCAAAAATGCCAGGAAATAAAACTCTCCAAGGCTCTTTTTGGAGTTTTAGAAAGTGAGCATCCTTTATCGGGACTGGGTAACATGCAGGACTGTTCTCCATCAATCATGTGCAGCCAGACCTGAGCTGAGGACAGAACAGATTTCCCACTCACATGAATATGGATAAATTTTCCCAGAGTTCTTATGCATATTCTATTACTTTCCAAGGTCTCATTTTAATCTTATGAAACTTTGCAACAGTCAAAACTGTTGCTCATGTGGAGCCGGCTCCAGGTCTCTGCTTGACCTCACCTTTAAGATAAGAAACTCCAAACAGAGGTGATTAAAGAAGAGGCATCTGTTCTGCACACGTCATACTTCACATAAGACATTACCATCTTCAGAGAGTGAACAGTGGCTGGATAAAACCACAATTTTAAAAGAAAACCTGCTGTCAGAGGTACAGTCTGTCTAACTTTGAAAAAAAACCCGCACAAACCCTGCTTAGATGAAACTTAACTGTACTTTAGCTTAAATCGATATATTCCACTTTTTGTAATAGTAACTGCTTGTATCAGATAGTTACAGACTGTACCAGTGCTGTTTGCTGTATGCCTTGCTCCATCTCTCAGTCCACCAGCACTGTCTTTTACAGTGAGGTCGGTGTCTCAGCTGTAGTTGTGTGACAAGAGAGGCCATTGATAAATGTGCTTCTTGGCTTGGAGACATTAGATATCATTTCCTCGTGTAAAGTCAGTTTGTTGCATCTTAGGAAAGTGAAAACTGTAGTGGAGTATTGGGGTAGCACCTGCTCAGTTGGCCTGTGCTTGATAATGATGTCGGGTCTTTTGCTGCAAAGGCTCTGTACTTGCTGAGTAAAGAAAGTGTAAGTTTTTCCTTTGGTCACCTTGGGAGATCTTAATGTGATTTTTTTAGGCACTGAGTATTTGCCAAGAGATGGGCCTTTGTTTTATAACTGCCATGTGACTATATAAAAATGCCTGCTGCTTGCTCACCAAATTGTCTGGAAATGTTAAAAGTAGCTGTATATACGCTATCTTAATAGTGGAGATAAACGTAAAGCTCTGGAACAAAAGTAATGCTAAAGCAAAGATTCCTCTAGGGCCTTCTGTTGAGTGAAAATGTCAACTGAAATTTCTTCCGATTTGCATGGCTGTGGCAGAGTAGTTGTACCGTGTAGCTGTGACTGTCTGGATGACAGTCAAGAAGTATCAGTCAGTTAATCTCAGGCTGTAGAAGCGTGTAGTTACTATTGTGGGCATAGGTAAAGGAAAATGAAGCTCACAGTGCATGCTATGGCTGGAGAGGACTCTGTTACCTGGGGGTGCCAGTCAGAAAATTAGTCCCATTCTGAGCAAATAGGTATGAATAATTGTGCAGTAAACCATACACGTCGAGTAACATGCTGGGTCTTTTAAACCACTTTTAAGTCAATATTTCCCTTCAGCTAATGAAATGCTGTATTAAGTATAGCTGGCAAGGTGTGGGCAGGAGGGGTGGTGGTGCAGGTGTGGCTTCTGTGAGGAGAGTGTAGGGGCTGCACCTGTGCTGAACAGCCTCAAAATGGATCCACTGCTGGCCGAGCTGGTGCTGCCTTGGTGAGATATTTAAGAAAGAGCAAAATGCCATGCAGTAGCTGTAAGAGGAATCAGGAGAGAGTGAGAGAAAGGGAAAAAAAGTGAGAAACAGCAGTGTGAACACCCAAGATCACAGAAAGAGGAAGGAAGGAGGCACTCCTAGTGCGGAGCTGATATCCACCCTGCAGTTCATGGAGGACACTTCTGCAAAAGCTGGACATGCCCTGGAGGGTGCAGCCTGTGGAGAGCCCATGCTGGATCAGGCTCCTGGCAAAGACTGCGGCTGGTGGAGAGGAGCCCATGCAGGAGCAGACTGGGCTGGGACCGACAGGGACTGTGGTCCATGAACACATGCTGGAGCACTTTGCGAAGGACCATACCCTGTGGGAAGGACCCATGCTAGACTGGGGGAAAATGAGAGGAGGAAGGGGTGGCAGAGAGGAGCTGTTATGGACTGACCCCCATTACCCTGCACTGCTGTGGGGTGGGGAGTGGAGGAGGTTGGAATGAGGAAATGAAGTCAAACATGGGAAGAAGGTAGTGGAGGAAAAGTGTTGTGGGTTTTTTTATCTCTCACCATCCTACTCTTATTTTTAATTGGCAGTAAATTAATTTCCCTCAAGTTGAATCTGCCTTGCCCGTGACAGTAATTAGTAAGTGATCTCCCTGCATTTATCTTGGCTCATGGGCATTTTCATCTTATTGTCTCCCTCTGTCCTGGTGGAGAGCGAGAGTGTGACTTGGGAGGGGGAGGGTGGCAGCCAGAAAATCAGTGATACACAGTCATAGGGCAATGGACTTCACACATATAGGTGCTAAGGGACTACTTCTGTTGTCCAGTGAACTTGGTCCGTGTGGGAATTCATTGGCTGGAACACAGGAGGAGCAGTCTTTGGGGTCACAGCAGGCAGAAGGAAAATAGCATCCCTGTTGGGGATAGGTGCGATACTGAGATGCTTCTATTTTCTGTACTGCATGTCGGAGTTAAGGATGTATAGAGGGTCTTCTTTCAGTCCTTTGCTACTATGATGTTCCTTTTGTATGAAATAGATGTATTTGCCTGCCAGGCCTTACCTCATTTATATGTGTTGCAATCACTTCTTTCGTGATGCCCGTGCACACAGAGATAGCCAGTTGCATAAGCTACATGTGTCGGTTATCATAGAATCACTAGGTTGGAAAAGACCTTTGAGGTCATGAAGTCCAGTAGTACCTCTCCCCTACTAAATAATATCTGTAAGCTTCATCTACCCATCTTTTAAATCCCTCCAGGGATGGTGACTGCACCACCTCCCTGGGCAGCTTCTGCCAGTGCCTGAGAACCCTTTTGGTGGAGAAGTTTTTCCTAATGTCCCATCTGAACCTCCCCTGGCGCAACTTGAGGTCATTCTCTCTCGTCCTATTACTTGTTAATTGGGAGAAGAGACCAACATCCACCTGATATTATCCTGGTGAGTTATGTAGTTAGGGAAGCTGGAGCTGCCGCTACCTTTGTTTGTTTGCATTGATTATCAAGCAGTTATCAAGTAAGAAGCAATAAAAGAATTCCACAAGTGGAATGCTTGAGGTGACAGTGGCTATTACTCCAGTCGGGCTCCAGAAATGTGCTTTGGTGTCAAACTCCTACATTTCCTCTTTAATGCATTCTATTTTAAGGCTGTTTGTAGAATGTTACTAGTTAATGCATGGAAACATATAGAACCATAGAACAACCAGGTTGGAAGAGACCCACCAGATCATTGAATCCAACCATTCCTATCAAACACTAAACCATGCCCCTCAGCACCTCATCCACCTGTGCCTTAAACACCTCCAGGGAAGGTGAATCAACCACCTCCCTGGGTAGCCTGTTCCAGTGCCCAGTGAGCCTTTCTGTGAATTTTTTTTCCTAATCTCTAGCCTAAATCTCTGCTGGCAGAGCTTGAGGCCATTCCCTCTTGTCCTGTCCCCTGTCACTTGGGATAAGAGGCCATCATCCTCCTCTCCACAACCTCCCCTCAGGTAGTTGTAGAGAGTAATGAGGTCTCCCCTCAGCCTCCTCCAGACTAACAACCCCAGCTCTCTCAGCCATTCTTCATAAGGCCTCATCCTCCTAAAATAACTGTTCTATTCATCCGAAGGCTGAGTGGCTCTTTTTCTGCCGGTAATTCTACCAGGTCTTCTGGCATTCTTCACTGGGAAGGGTAGACCGAGGATCAAAGAAGGTTGCTAGAAATGCTGCTTTCCTCCTGATCTGTCTAAGCCCACGTATGCAGGAGAGTTGATGCCGGTGAACAGTGTGCTGTATCCATTTCCCCTCTCTTACTTTGGGGACTGGAGCAGAGAGGAAGGTGAGACAATAACAGCCAAGATCCAGGCTGGTCTGACTTTGAGGCTAACCAGTTATAACATGCGGTAGTCTTGGAGGTTTTTTCCCTACATTACTAAGTGTTTGAAACAAGGAATTTTTCCACCAAAACTGTTGTGCAATACGAATCAATAAGACCTTTGTGGTGTAGTGGAGGCTTACTGGGGAAGCTTTGAAATGTCTGCCTTCTTGGGATGTACTTAGTGCACAAAGAGTTCAAACAGGTTTGAGTTACAGGAGATTAAGACTTGTCATGAGGCTGTAGCTATCCTTTCTCTCCCCACCTCTAGCAGTCTGTCTTAGCCACATATCCTGGATTTCCTTAGGCATCATCTTTTCTAGATGTTTTGTCGTTATCTGCATGTTCACTGGAAGCATGAGAAAATCCCACCCTTTACCTGATATAGGTGTGCTCATAAATTCCTTTTGCCGTAGGTGCATCTACTGAAGGAAGTGTTTGTTAGATAACATTTCAGCAGCTAAGAGGAAGCTTAAATAGGTTGGCAGTGAAACTCTTCCTGGCAGCTATGTGCCAGGCTGGAGCTCGGCCAGCATGGCTAACATTGCAGTGCTGCTGCTGCCCTGATAAGCCTGGTATAGCTCTAGTTGGGCGAGATAGTGGAGAGATACCTCCACTGTTCCCATCCTCCTGATTCTGTGAGGTTGCTAGAGGAGTTTTACAGGGCGAAGTAGTGGAAAAAGCACCAGTGAGGGACAACCTTTTAACACTAAGTTCTCTTTTGTGAAAAGATCAGTCAGTAAGCAAGGGTACTTGAAACGCTTTTGCACAAAATATTACACTTGCTTCTTCTGTGGTGGTGCTGTAGTTGGCAAGTATGTCTGGGCAATGATGGAGAGGAGTGCAGTGTGAGCGCCTGGTGTCCTCTACAGGTATGGAGAAGAGGGTGGGCAGCATGGTCTGTGTAAGAAGAGCAGTGGGAGTACCTGGTCTTCTCCACCGATATGGAGAAGAGGGTGGGCAGCATGATCTGTGTAAGAGAGTGGCATCTCTAACCTTAAAGATCTCCAAATGGAGTAAATAGTAGAAGGACTCATAAAAATTATGGTTTGCTTTTAGGAGCAAAAGCTGGAGCCTTTGTTTCTAATCATGCATTTCATTGCAGCAGTTCTTTGCGTGCAGCGTTGCTCCTGGCATAGTGCTCTGTTGAAATATGCCTGAGTGTCCTTTGCTGGTGTTGCCATGCCAGGAGGGACGGAGAGAGCCTGTCTGCCCTCCCGGGACAGGAGCCAAGGGAGGGACCTGGGGGACGGCACTGGGGAGCCTCTTGGGGCTGGCGAAGGGCGACACGCCTTGCCTCTTGCATGTGTTTTAAGTCATCCTGCAGGTTTTGAGCTGACTCTATGCATATGGAGAGGTAACAGAGGTCTCTTTATGGTATGGGGTTTCCTGGGAGAGCGGTGGCTGCTGCTTGCATAGCACTTTCCATGCTGCCCTGCAGGAATTGGGAATGTGGCAGAGTGGGGAGGGCTTGGATGCGCTTGCTTTGGCTTGAAATCCTGAAGAAATGGAGTGGAAAGAGCCTTTGAGGATTTGGTTTCTTTTGTTGTTTGTTTTCTTTTTGTATAAATAGCCCATGACTTCATTCCTCAGTGCTGCTTATAACAGGAAGAGGTAATGGGATATGAAAGTGTTGTATAAAAGAGGTGTTAAAAACTATTAGCTTAATGCCCTGCTAAACACCTTATCTACTGAAAAGAAGGGAATGCCTGTGAAAGGAACAGATTTAGACTCTTGTAAAACTTGAGGACTTGAACTGCCTTGCATAGAAAAGCTGATGCGGTTCTGTGATCTCTCTGCCTTGTCAATTTTAAGGATTTTATTCAGTCTTGGAGGGTTTGTGAAGAAGGTTGCTATACTGCTTCACGATACTGCCAGAGCTAACCCACTTCTGCTTTATTTTTGGCTTAGATAAAATACTAAATAGTAGTCTGTGTAGTACAGAGCTGATAAATTTCCTGCTTCATTTCCTGCTTAAACTGAGGAGAGTTTTTAAAACTAGGTTGAAGTGAATTCTTTTTGCTGCTGAACCTGTTTTCTGTCTATGGAATTTGTGCGTGAGCTTGAGGAGGTTTCAGGGGCTTGTGGAAAATCCTGCATGATGGGAAACCTGACCTAACTTGGCAGGGTAGAGTCAGGTAGAGTCAGAAAGTTAGTTTGTGTAAATTAAAAAAGGCTGTTGCCTGATTCAAATGCATGTATCTCTCTGGAGCTGTTCTGCAGATGTTCCATACAGGGGGTGAATTATTTTATAGTCTGGGTTGGAAGGGACCTTAAAGATCATCTAGTTTTAAACACAAATACGTGAACACAAAATCTAGGCAGTATGTTCTCACTGATTACTTATACTGTTAAACTTTTTTTTTTTTAATGAGTAATCATGCAACTCTAGCATAGTTATCATGACAATTTTTATTTAAAAACTTATGAGAGAAAGATAATGAGTTTTTATCAACTCCAATTACGTAGCATTTTGTTTGTAAGATCTCTTTCCCTCATTAATGTCTAGATCAGGGCTAACAGTTGTCAAATTTTCCTGCTGATATTGTCTTTGTTTGCTTAGGAAATTTGCCTAAATGGAAATGAATGGCCTTTAATCTAAAATTTCTAGGTATGTCTGAGCTTGGCAGTGCTAGTGGCTTCAGTATGGCTGCTAGGCAAATTCCTGCTGCGTATAGGTAGATTGACCCTGCAGCCCGTGCATGGGGAACCAGCACACACATAGAATCATAGAATAACCAGGTTGGAAGAGACCCACCGGATCATCGAGTCCAGCCATTCCCATCAAACACAAAACCGTGCCCCCCAGTACCTCATCCACTGAAACTTGGGCTTTTCCCATAAGGACTACAATTTATTACTCTCATAATTTCACATTTACCACAGGCTACTAAGCACATATTTTAAACATTGCTGTTTTGATGCAAGGTAATTCATTACGTGGCACGTCCCAGAATTAAAGCACAGAAATAGAGGGAAGGCAGAGCATTGTGCTTTGGGCTCTTTGTTGGTGGCTTATCCTTCTTCCTCCACATTACTTTGGAGTAACAGACCACAGTAAATAGGTTGCTTGCTTGCTCTTTACTTGCAGAGCATGTTGAGACTCCAATTCATGTGCATTTCTGCTGGGGGGAAAACCCTGAATGAAAACGGATGGCTCTGATATTTCTAGTTTGATTAGAAACATGTCTTGTCCATGCCAGAACCTTGCTATTTGGGACTGCCTGGGTGGAGAGCAATTTGGGGCTTTGTGTTCATGCCAGCAGGCTCAAGGGTCAGAACTGAACCCTTATGTTTGTGGGGTGAGTTGTAATAGCACTACATTTCTGATCGATTCCTACATGTAGCCCATTCTGAATAGTGCTATGAACCTTGCAGCAAGCAAGCAGGGTTTGGCATATGTTAAAAAACGTAGCAGGCTACAGAACCTGAGTTGGCAGACATGCTACAGGGCACAGGGATAGTTACCAGTACAGATATGATCTTATAGAAAACACATCATGCAGTATTTATGTGCCTTGAAATGTTCATGCAGTGTGTTTGTAGTGCCTGTCTAGTATGTCTACATGTAAGTGGAGACCTTTCTCATTTTTCATTGATTTTGGAATTTTTGCTGATGTCATAATTGGATAACTATGTTCCTGTTTAATTTTTTTTCATGGATCTCTAAGTGAATGCCATGGTGTTCGTAACCTTGTGACTCAAAGCACTGTGCCCTTGTAGTCAGCTGTAGCTTTCTAAACTAGGTTTGGTTATGCTTCGCTGAGAACTTATTTCACAAGGAGAGTTGTACTTCCTGTTCCCATGCAAATTTCTTGGTACTTTTGAAGGTCGGTTCTAGGTAGAGACAAGAGGAAAGTTTAGTTGCACCACAGGTGTTCTCTCCCCCATATTTGAGGGATAGACACCTTGAGTTACAAAGTTTAGAATAAGGAAGAACCATATTTCCAACATCTTGGGGATTGTTTGTAGCAAGATTTAATTAGTATTGATTTTTTTATTGAGTTATTGTTTGCACATGTTTTACTTGTCTGACTGAGTGGCCTTATTTTTCACTTCCCTACCAGTGTATCAGCCATGATTTAGGGATATCAAAGATGACTAGAAGGGCTTCTATAAGTTACGTAGGTAACAAGGAGGATGACAGGAGATATGGGCCTGTTGCTCAGTGAGATGGGGGACTTGGTTATGCAAGACATGGAAAAGTCTGAGCTACTGAATGCCTTCTCTTCCTCACTGTTTTCTAGCAAGACTGGGTTTCAGGAATCTCAGGTCCAGGAGAAGGGTGAAAGGCTGGAGTAACGGGGATATACACTCAGTGGAAGAGGATTATTTAAGTGGTCAGGGAATACTTAAACAAGCTGGATATACACAGCTTGTATATACACTTATCCATGGGCCATGAATTAAGTGCTGAGGAAGCTGACCGATGTCATTGCAAGGCCGCTCTTGATAATCTTTGATTGATTGTGGCAACTGGGAGAAGCACCTAAAGACTGGAGGAAAGCAAATGTCACTATGTTCAGGAATGGCAAGAAATACAATCCAGAGAACTACAGGCCAGTCAACCTCACATTGATACTTTGGAAGGTGACGGAGCAGCTAATCCTGAAAACCGTTTCTGGGCTTACGAAGGACACTAAAATCATGAGAAGTGTTCAGCATGGATTCACCAAGAGGAAGTCATGCTTGACCAACTTTGTATAAGCTTCTTCACTGATTAAATGACTGGCCTGGTAGATGAGGGGAAAGCAGTGGATATTGTCTACCTGAACTTCAGGAAAGGTTTTGACACTGTCTCCCATAAGGTGCTTACAGAGAAGCTGATTATATATGGGCTGGAGAGTGAAGTGGATGAACAGCTGGGCCCAGAGGATGGCTGTCAGTGGCATCAAGTCTAGTTGGAGGCTTGTAGCTACCCTAGGGTCAGTACTGGATCCAGTCCTGTTTAAGGTTTTTATTAATGATCTAGATGATGGGTGTCCTAGGTTCAGCTGAGATGTAATTTTCACAAAAAGCTGAGAGGGGACACAGGTGGGGCAGCTGACCCTTACTAAGCAAAAGAATACTCAATACCATGATGTCATATCCTATATATAAGGAGATAGTTGGCTGGGGGCCTTGGTAATCACAGCTTGGGTGTGCACGTTGGGATGCTCATCAGGAGCTTGTGGGGCGTTTGCATTCTGGTCATCATGTGTTTTGTGCTATGCATCATTCACTTTGTATATTCTTTTGTTATTGCTTGTCTTCTCCTTTGAACATCTAAATACCTTTTATCCCAACCCACAAGGTTTACCTTCTTTGTTTCCGATTCTCCTCCCTACCCCACTGAGCGTTATTAACTTAATTATTTTCAGAAACAAGCAGTCTGTATTTGTGAAATGTGTTGCTGACTGCCCATCAAAGTTGCTTTCCAGTTGTTCATTACAAGCTGACAGCCTGTAGCTTAGAATTACTCATCCTCTGGATTTTTTTTTCTTTCTTAAGTGTGTCTTAAAAGTTTCTTTTTTTGCATAGGTCAGGTGGGTGTCGGATGTTACCTGGTGTCTGTTGTTTTCTTTCCTGTTCTGACAACAGACCTAATGGGTATCAAACAGGAGCAAAACTATTTCTGTTCATTCTCAGGTTTACTTTTGAGAGTGGTAGAGATCCATGCTGTCTGTACTTTTCAGGCTATTTTGATGATTTCCCACGTGGAAAATCAGTGGAAAGGATGCAATTGAGAGCACTCAGCTAATTTTTACTGTGGATTTTAAAACAATGAAGCAAGGACTCAGGTGGTTCCCAGTGTTATTTATCTAAGAACAGAAAGAATTAATTGGAAGTGTGATCTCGAGGGGTAGGGTATAAGGAGAAGAGGACGAAAGGAACTCCAGCTTCCCTGCTTGTTTTNTTTCTCTGTTGTTGACATGGATGTGGAAATACTTCACTGTTACTGGTAAGGTGACTGAAAATCCTTCTGTTGGTTCCCTAGAACAGCACTGTCTGGTGCATATTGATGGGGAGAGCAGGTTGGCTACTCCATGTAGCACCTGCCAGCGGGGACAGCAGCTGGTTATTCCCAGTGAACCCCAAGAAGGTTGGGCAATACATGGAATAGTTCATCTTTTCAGGGCCAGACCTAGAATGGACATATAGCCTTGTGAATCAGCAAACTTTTCCAGAGGACACCTGGGCTAAACTAGTGGGAATGGAGAGTCATGTTATTCCTTCTGCCTGTGTTATCTCTCCAGGGTCTTGTGTATGTTTTGAAAACTGTGATAAAACAACCTTCCACGTTTCTGTTTTTCTTCTCTTTGTTCCAGCCTGTTTCTTGTGCACTGTTTTTAATCACTGCCTTTGCTTCACTTAGCCTCAATCCTTGTTCTTCTCACAGGTGGCAATTTTCTTGTGCTTTCCATATCAAAGCTTTCTTTTATTAAAATTTCATTCTTTCTCTACTATGAGATGATACTAACTGAAAGGCATTGGCATGGTAACGTTATAGTGTGTTGGCAGTGAATGGCTGTAGGAGAATGCAGCTCTTGAAAGCGGGCAAGAAACACAACAAAAGATTGGATCCTCACAGCCCTAGCACTGGAAACCTGAACCCTTCGTTTTAAAAGCAGGAAGATTGCCTCCTGCAGCAGCGTGTGAGAGGAGAATACTGGGCAAAGACTCACCAGGCAGTACTGGCAGACAGCAGATACACAGGAAGGATTTCTGGTGCTAGTCAAGTATTGTGCATTGTGCAGAGCAACACAGCATCAAGAATACTGTCTTTCAGAAGAGCACAGCTTAATTCTGTGGACATTCTTGTGGTTTTCATTTTGGTGGGGGAGCAGACTTTATTCATAGCCAGCAGAATCCCTTGCCTTACAGCTGTTGTTAATTTTGGTAGGAACAGAAATACTAAAGCCTGTGTCTTGCCAGGCACTGTACGCAGAAGTAACATGGGGTAGCGGTTGCACTTTCTGATCTGGGGAGGGTGGGGAACCAAAAAAAGACAGAGTGGAGAACAAAGCAGCAAAGTAATTTGCCTGGAATTATGTAGCTGGTTTATGGTCGAGGTAGCACCAAAGTTCAGTGTCTTAGTTCATAC
This sequence comes from Piaya cayana, assembly GCA_013389865.1. Classification (NCBI taxonomy): domain Eukaryota; kingdom Metazoa; phylum Chordata; class Aves; order Cuculiformes; family Coccyzidae; genus Piaya; species Piaya cayana. Next base: position 27,250 of record WAAB01018215.1, read on the forward strand.
TTGTCGTTTCTTTTATATTTTGTTGTCAGTTCTGTTCATGAAGTCTGAGAAGGTACAGCAGTGGAGGAGGTGGTAGAAACTAACTCTTTCCTTACTATGTTTTTTTTGTGTTGTTTTTTTTTNAGCTTGTGGGGCGTTTGCATTCTGGTCATCATGTGTTTTGTGCTATGCATCATTCACTTTGTATATTCTTTTGTTATTGCTTGTCTTCTCCTTTGTCTATCTAAATACCTTTTATCCCAACCCACAGGGTTTACCTTCTTTGTTTCCGATTCTCCTCCCTACCCCACTGAGCATTATTAACTTAATTATTTTCAGAAACAAGCAGTCTGTATTTGTGAAATGTGTTGCTGACTGCCCATCAAAGTTGCTTTCCAGTTGTTCATTACAAGCTGACAGCCTGTAGCTTAGAATTACTCATCCTCTGGATTTTTTTTTCTTTCTTAAGTGTGTCTTAAAAGTTTCTTTTTTTGCATAGGTCAGGTGGGTGTCGGATGTTACCTGGTGTCTGTTGTTTTCTTTCCTGTTCTGACAACAGACCTAATGGGTATCAAACAGGAGCAAAACTATTTCTGTTCATTCTCAGGTTTACTTTTGAGAGTGGTAGGGATCCATGCTGTCTGTACCTTTCAGGCTATTCTGATGATTTCCCATGTGGAAAATCAGTGGAAAGGATGCAATTGAGAGCATTCAGCTAATTTTTACTGTGGATTTTAAAACAATGAAGCAAGGACTCAGGTGGTTCCCAGTGTTATTTATCTGAGAACAGAAAGAATTAATTGGAAGTGTGATCTCGAGGGGTAGGGTATAAGGAGAAGAGGACGAAAGGAACTCCAGCTTCCCTGCTTGTTTGTTTTAGTGTTTCTGTCCTTGTGTTTCTGAACGCCTGAGGGGAAAAAAAAACAGTGAAACCAAAACCCGTGTTTATTACTATGAATGCATGGCTTTAGAGAACCTCTCCTTTCTTTTTTTTTTCCTCCTTCCCTCCCTTTTAAGTAATATTTTCTTTACTCGTGTAGTCTTCTTTTTTTTTTTTTAACCTGCTTTTTTCTCTTTTGTTTAC
>WAAB01018215.1:34868-53661 GCA_013389865.1 Piaya cayana
GAAAATCCTGTCTCTCTGAAAAAATTTGTGCATGAATGACTGCAGTGATGGAAAAAAAAAAAAAAAAAAGTTTGCAGTCTTTAAGGGTGAGTAATTTCTTTCGCAACCTAAGTTTGTCTTGTCGTCAGTTTTCCTTTTTCATAGAAACAAAGGAGGACAATTCTGTAATAGAAGATGAGAGTAAACTTTGCTGTTTGTTCAGCATACGTTGCTAAACGTTTAAAACTGCCCATCCTGCAGTGCAATTCTAGTTATTGTTTCACTGCCTTTGGTGGAAAGGAGACTGCAGTGCCTGACTGTACTGCTGGGGGAGACCAAATTGCAGCAGGTGGTGAATGTTGGTGCTGAACTAGGCTGGCTTTGATACCCAATACAAGTGAAGTTCTCTGCGTGTTTTTTACCAATCATATGAGTTCTGTTTGCTCAGTAATGTGTATTTCCGTAATCAGGAGATTTTCTGTTGGGTGTGTTCATATACAGGACACAGTAAGAAAAAAAAAAAGTCAGGAATTTAACATCATAGATTTTGGGTGAACATATCCATGTTTTTCTTGGAAGGTAGATATCTTCCCTTACTGAGAATGGAAACAATTGATTATGCCTCTCACTTTCTCAGAGTGAGCTCTGGGCTGTCTTTCCTTAACTGCAGGTATGGAGCCATAAATCTTTGTGCAGGAGCAGACTGCTGTTAGTGATGGTGAACAAATTGCTTCTTCAGAGCAAATTACTTTCTAGAATGTTAAAACATGCTTTGCATTAACTGCTTTTTCCTACAGCTCACCTTCTCTGAGTATGGGGAGGCCAATTTCCATCTCATTTTCCATGGAGCTTCTTTTAGTCCAGGCACCTTCTATTAAAGTTACCCATTTCTCTTGAAAATGGCTTTTTGTTATTCTTTCAAGTACGTCAGGCTTCTAGTTCTGCAAAATGACTGTCCTGTCAGCTTTTGGGAGCATGGGGCTTGGCTCTCTGACTCTCAGGTGGGAATTTGAGGCAACTTGCCACCTTGTCCTCGGGAGCAGAAAGCCTTCTACAAGCTGGCATGTGTGTATAGCCCAGTGAATAATAAATAGCAAGTTAAGCGCACGTGTTGCTACAGAGTGGTGACATGGTAATAAAACAGTCAGGGATGTGCGTGTGTATATGTGTGTGCATACCTAAAAGGTCAGAAATGATATTTTTGAAAAGCTGAGATGCACTAACTTATAGCAAAAGCAGACAACTAAGACTGGTAGAAGTAAAGTGAAGGTCTGTGCTTGGGAGAAATCCCTGTACAGCATAATTAGGTTACGGATAGGAGTGAAAATGAAGAGATACGCTTTTAATTTCCCACTCTGCCACCTGCTGTGTGACCTCAGGAAATACAGTGAACTCTTGAGCATTGCTGTCCTCTAAACTGAATGGACGAGCGTAATTCATCTGTGGCAGGTGCTGGTATCTATCAACCAGTTGATACGGGAGTACAGTGTTGGTGGTGTGGTTTGGTTTTGGTTTTGGTTTTTTTTAAAAAAAAAGCCTACCTTAAGCCGTACTGACACAGTTGTATGGAGTACCAATTTCTAAACTGTTTATCACTTTTGTTACGTAGCCTGATGGGAACTCCAGGACAGGAGCAGCAATAGCAGGGAAATTGCATCATGCAGCATGCATATTTCTGGTGCTCAGATAACTGTAGGCCCTCCTGACTCTGGCTGTGTTTGTTCATGACAAGTAGAGACCAAAGAAACACTTTGCATCCTTGGCCACTCTGATACTGTATCTGATGTTATGGGGTAATTCTTCATGTAGTTACAGCTGTGAAGACTGTGACGCATGAATGTAGTCGTGAACTCTGCGATTATAACAAATGCCTGTGAGCAGTTCTGGTTTAAAAGGTTTAACACCTTCTTCAGAGGTTTTCTTCCGTTCTCTTCCGCAGGCTGGCAGCACCAAATTTAATCGAGCCAAACTGCTGAACGTAGGATACCTAGAGGCCCTAAAAGAAGCAAACTGGGACTGTTTCATTTTCCATGATGTGGATCTGGTGCCAGAAAATGACTTTAACCTTTACATGTGTGACGAACAACCAAAGCACCTTGTAGTTGGTCGAAACAGTACTGGATACAGGTAGGAAACCAGGAATATGGGAAGAGTATCAACTGGGAAACATCAGGTTACTGATAACATTCCACTTCTGATGGAACTGTATGCTGCTAATTACCCTTCCTTCTGACACCAGATTTCTGGTGGTAACGTTCTACCTGTCTGAAGCGCCTTCTGACAAAAGATAACTGTGTGGACATCTCTGGTCACCTGTATGATCATTGTCATCGTTCTTGTTTGTGGGTTGAGGTAAAAGGCATTTTGAGACAAACAAAATGCGACAGAGCTTATGTGAAGACTTTCTGTCAAAGCTAGAAATACATTTGCAGTCTCCTGGTCCTGTGGTTTGACAGTGTGATCTTAATGTTGTGCTAATAAAACTTGCCAGTTAGCTTTTGCTGTCGAAGAAGTAATGTCATATATGGAGAGCTTGGGTGTGCGAATGTTCCAAGGCATAGGAGTGTCCCTTAATTATTTGGCTGTATAGCTTCTAATACAGGATTGTTCTGATTTTTAAATGGGTCCCCTAAGTGATAGTGTGACATAAATAATTTAAAGTGAAAAGTCAGGCTCACTTCACCTTAGAGAAAAAAGGCTCCTGTGCTTGGTGGATTTAAGGACTATAGTGGCTTCTTTGAATATTTTCTTCCAGAGTCACCTCTTATGTCATGTCACTCTAAATGTTAATTAAAAGTGGGCTTTTCAAAAACTGACCTTGGAGTACTTTGAAGTGAAGCTCTGCTTCCCTTCTCAGTTAAGTGCATGAGAAAGAGATGAGATGTTCAAATTCTTATACAGAGTAATAGTCACTTCCCAGCTATTCTGTGAAAACGGGAAGAGGCACTAATGACCTAGGTTAGTGACAAGCTTTTGGAGCCCTGTGCCAAAAGAATGCTGAGAGCCACAGGATTGTCATGCACCAAAGCAACAGAAACATTGCTTTGGATATTTGGCAGGTGTGTACAATCCAGGCTAGTTACATGACACAAAACTTGAGGTGCTTAACCTTCTGAGCCTTAGTTACTGCAGGTGTTTAGCTTAGCTAAGCATGTAGGTGGACTTTTGATGGTGGTTTTTGCTTTTACTGAGGGGTTGCCTTATTCATTTCTTCAGGTTTTTCTTGTTTGTGGAGAGGAGCTGTTATCTACAGGTCAGCTTTAAGCTTTGGCTTTAAAGAGTCTTACAGGGGCAAAATGTTTTTGCTGGGAATACCCTGCACTAGGGTGCTGTAAATTGACTGCACCTGGATACCAATTGGTTGAATTAAATTTAGACTTATTTTTCTGTGTCACTGCCTCTGTTTGCATGCCTTTAAAGTGGAGATAGTAATATTCTACTTCCAAGGGAATTCCTGTGAAGGAATTTAGATCGTGAGCTCAAGAGTGATACATAATCTGAGCTGAGGTCACAGGTTGAAGACCCAAGTGGAGGACAGTGTTTTGCTTAGGCTGAAGTGAGCATCCTGAGACATGTTGCTCAGATGGCATTGAGAAAACTCATGTCATTCACAATGTGCGTCAACACAAAATATTCTGGGCAGGAATGGGGGTTTTCTGTGGTTTTATTCAGTTTTTCCATTTGTTTTCCTTCCACGGAGTTATCCTCTGTGCTAATCTTGGCAGCTATGTTCCTCTGGAGAGCAAGTACCCAACACTTATTTATACAAACTACAACTTGTGTTTAGATTCTTTAAGAAAAGGTTTATATATTCAAAGTTTGAAGGTAAGGGTGGGGGAAAATTTCCTAGCATAGCAAAGCTATTTACTTGAGAGTGGCACAATGTCCTTTCCTAATAACCATTTCTATTGGTATGGTTTATTCTGTCCAATTTTAAAAATCCCAAAGGAGCTGATGTTCTCCTTGGGGAGGAGATGGCTGAGTGCTGTTACAGAGAAGCGTTTTTGCAGACGGCCCCTGCCTGTCCTGTTCTACCTGAGGAGGGTTGAGTGGGCAGCAATGTCCTCGTTACAACTCTGGCTCCTTCAATGCCTGCCTCTCCAGTGGTGTAGGGGAATCATGCGGTGCATAAGCAAGCAGTGGGGTGGATATATGGATGTATGCGTTGGGTAGTCAGTTCCCAAACCCCACCAAGTTGCTGGAACGGGGAGATGTGGGTCTTCTGGTGTAGCTTGAAAGCATGGTCGAGGAGGGCTTTTCTCTGCTGTTGCTTTTTATAGGACCTCCTTGCTGTTCATTCTACCTATTCACTGCATTTCTCTAGAGCAGAAGTCTCAGGGCAGTGATGTGTAATTAAAACTTGATGAGGTCAAGAAGGGTCAGTTCCTATGTGCAGGAAGCCAAAGCAAGGTGGTTGGAGGCCTGCATGGATGCACCCTGAGAAAACTCACATGGAAAAAGGAAGCATGAAAGAGGTGGAAGCAGTCAGGTGAAGGGCATTCAAGATGCTGTATAAGCATGCGGGGATGGGGTTAGGAAAACCAAAGCCCCTCTGGAACTGAATCTCACAAGCAGCTGCTGGAAAGGGTTCTGATCATTGGAGCAATGTCCAGCTGAAGGTCAATCCCTAGTGATTTACTCTGGAGTTTGATACTGAGACTGGTACTATTTAATATTTTGATTAGTAACCTGGGCAGATTTCACCCTCTGCAAGTTTTCAGAAGTCAGAAGTCTTGGAGGAGTGGTTGGTGTATCGGGGTCTTTGTGAGGTTGGAGAATGTGGCTAGTGGGAATCTAAAGAAGTTCAGCAAAGGGAAAGACAGAGTCCTGCACCTGAAGAGGAACAACTCCATGCACCAGTAGGTGCAGGAGGCCAACTGTCTGGAAAGCACCTTTACAGAAAAGGATCTGGGTCAGCAATTTACCCATTTGACAAAGGCTAGTACCATCTTGGGCTGCACTAGGAGGGGTGTTGTCAGCCGGCTGAGAGGGGAGATTGTTCCCTTCTACTCAGCACCATTGGGATGATACCTGGAGTGCTGTGTCCAGTTCTGGGTTCCCTGGCACAATAAAGCATGGACATACTAGAGTGAGACCAGAGAAGAGCCATGAAGATGATGAAGGGATGGCAGTATCTGCTGTATAAATTGACGCTTTTTGTTCTGGGACTCTTCAGCCTGGAGCAGAGAAGTCATAGAATCACCAGGTTGGAGAAGACCTCTTGGGTCATCTGTCACTAAACCATATCCCTGAGCACTCATCCACCCGTCTTTTAAATACCTCCAGGGATGGGGACTCAACCACCCCCCTGAGCAACTTGTTCCTTGTCAACATGTGTAGATACGTGATGGAAGGCACAAACTGAAATACAAGGAATTCCATTTAAATGTGAAAAAGCTTTTCTTTTTTTCATTGTGAGGGTGGTCAAATACCGGAAGAGGCTACCCAGAGAGGTTACAGAGTCTCCATCCTTGGAAATGCTTAGAACCTGTGTGGAAGTGGTCCTCAGCAATGTGCTGTAGCAGACCCTGCCCTGAGCAGAGCTGATCTCCAGAGTCCCTGTACCTCTGCAGTTCTCCTAGGATGCTCTGACTAGAGTGAAAATTAGCCAGGAAAAGTAGTCTATGAGGAAGGTTAGGTGTGGTGTTTTGGGGTGGGTTTTTCTTTTTGGTGTATTTTTAATATCGGATTCACAATAAACCAGGAATAATAATAAGCATTGCACCTTTGCTTGTCTGGCATGTAAATTGCTGTAAGAGATACTTTGTAGCCCTGGCAATTTGTTCATCTGTTTAAATTCATTTACATGTAGAAATCAAAATGCAGCCTGCAGCCGTGTACACATCACATCAGAAGTTGGAGGTGGCAGTGTAGTAGAGGCTGTGTTGTAATGCTTACCTTAAGAGCCAAAAAAGAGGAGGGCATCATAAAAAGCAATTAGCAAAATGGTATAAAAAGTTAAGTAAGCATGGTGTGTGAATAACCTTTTTACAACAGATGCAGTTACCACAAATAGGAATGTACAAGTTAGAAATTAATCTCCTCTAGAGCTGAGCTCCATTACATGAGGCTGCTGAGTAACCTGCGCTGTACCTCAGCCTGGAGTTGGTCCTGCACTATCACATAGCACATGCCCCCTGGCTGTGATCAGATTTTATTCCAGGTTTTTCAAATTCACCTCTAAGCTATTGATGGCTTTGCTGTCATCATTGCAGAGCTTCTGCTGTAGCTTGTTCTCTTTTCTACTTAGCAGAGTCCGTGAGGGGAGGTACCTATTTGGCTGCCAAGGGCTGTAGAGAGGGAAACTATTGAAGAAGGCTGCGTTCTCTCAGTTGAAGAATTCTGGCCTAAAGCAAAGCACTATCTTTTTGTGAAAAGGAGGAAAAAGATTTACTTCATGAATTTGTGCACCCTTAATTCTGTGAGACAGATCTAGATCCAGAATTTTAGGGTCATGTTTTCATTGTTGGTAGAACTTACTTTCATTCTCTCTTCCTATATACTTCTAGGTTACGGTACCGGGGATATTTTGGAGGTGTAACTGCTCTAACGAGAGATCAGTTTTCCAAGGTGAATGGATTCTCTAACAAATACTGGGGTTGGGGTGGAGAAGATGACGACCTTCGAATCAGGTAATAAATAAATAAAAAGGTAGAGGGAAATGGGTGTGAGAGGGGGAGGCATTGCTTCAAAAATTCCACCTGCCCTCCAAAGGTGGAACGCTTACAGGAGCCTTCAATTAAACGCAGTATTGGGGTGGGGATTTGGAGTGTCGGGATGCACTTCTATGAACATTTTCCTCTTTGAAAAGGTTAGGCATGCCTTAAGACCTGGTCCTCCTCCTGACAGCATTCTTCATTGGATGTGGGGTTTGTTATGATTAGCTTTTTTGGGGGAGGGTGGGTGGTTTTATTCGATTGGGGTTTTGTTTGTTTCAGTCACACAATATTCCTCTTCTCACTTGGAAACTGGTTTATAACTGAAACAATAAGATTGAAGTCTGGAGCATGGTTTGCCAATGAGACAAATGTATTGAGTTCCAGTAGTTTGGAAGAGCGTGGGAGGGTTTGGGTAGGATGAGTTTTTTGCAGTCATCGACTACCATGGTTTATTTCAAGAAGGGCTTAGTTTGTATGTGGGTGGTGGTGATAGTAGTTAAGATAGTGAATAACTTTAATTTTAGAAGGACTGCATGTATATGCACATGCCCTTTGTGTTTGTTAAAATTAGTTTTGCAGACGTGTCTGTCAAAGTAGGGAAAGGTTGTTAGTTTGAGTACTTTAGTGGGGACAAAGAACTCAACAAAACTTTTATGCTGATTTTTTACCCTTTGCCTAGAAGGATACCTCTTATCATTTGTTGTTGGTGAGGAAGAAAAAGGAAAAAACCATCACCCAGCAAAACCTGCTGGCAGAGCCTGTCAATTTGTAACTTGGTGCTCTCCGTCATTCTTAAGTGTTTATCCTTTTCAGTTGCTGAAGTATGCAACCACATGTTCGTGGGACATAGAATTAATCCCCCAGCAATATTAAATAGTTACACTGGTGACATCAAGTGTGTTAAGAATGTCCAACTGAAAGTTTTTGTGTCAGTTCAGCAGATCAGTTAGCTCTATCTTAAGACATCTAAAATGTCTGCCAGCAACGTGGATTTCTGTCCCTTCTTAATCACTACTTTCTTTTTTCTCTTGACGCTTAGCTAGACACACTAACTTCTTCTCTGTGGCCTCTTGGGAGCTGGCTTCTGTAGTGGTGGGGAGTGGCTTGGTACTATCTTATTCCTCAGCTTCTTGAGAAATGTACAGTTAACGAGTGAACAAAGACAACAGTGGTGTTTCTTTCAAATGTTCCTGTGGGCAACAGAGAACCGGTTGTGCAGCAGATCAGCAGGATTTACTGAGGGTGTCCACAATGTTCGTACGTGGTTGGAGTCAAAAGCAACACTTGCCTGTGTGTGGCACCTCATAACTTTGGAGCTGTTGTGGTCATTGGTGTGGAAACTAAATGGTACGACCCTGAGAGCACGCTGTAGCTGGACTTGGTTCACTTCTGTCTTCGTGGGTAGATCTTGGACTGTGCTAGTTAGTTTGTAGTAGTTAGGCAATGGGAAGCTTGCTGTCACGGTGAGTTGTTGTATGAGATCCTTGCAGCCTTCCTTTGCTAAGACAGCAGATGGCAGCATCCCCTTCAGCATCTTCAAGAACTCGGGGCTGGAGGTCCTAGTTTTGCCTTGATGCTAAATGTGGTCTCTTTTAGGCCCCTTCCAACGGTGTGCATCACTGCGAGATTTTTCAGATCATTTGTTTATTAATTTACTGATAAAATCAATCACTGGAAAGCTGTAAGGGCTCAGTTTCTTCAGTTCTTGGGTTGCTGTTGCTCTTTCAGCTGCTGGTATGACCTGCAAAGACCTAGGGTAGTTCTTAACTTCATGTCATGAAGTTAACCCCTTCTGCTGACAGAGCAAAATTGATGTGATACGCTCCACAGGTATTGTCAATGCCAAAAGCTCCAACCAAGTGTCTGGTGTCAAACACTTATATCCATGCATGGAGCATCACATTTCTGGCACTGTTCACGTATAGAAATTTTGCAGGTGTCTGCTAACTTTTAAAAAGGGAAACGAGTGGAGAACTATCAGGTGTAAGGGGCTTTATCGCAGGAGCTGAGGTGAACTTCTTGTTGCAACATGTGTGGAATCTTGCTAGAGGCCCCCTCAGTTTAATACAGGGCTGTACAAACTAGATGAGACAATACTGATTTAAACATACTCTGTTGTATAATGTGTGCTTAAAGCTCTACAAGATCTCTCCTGTAGTAGTTACTGGCCTCTATTCAAAAGAAACTGGTATCTGTCACCACACTGGACCTGTTCTCCAGTAATGCAACTCTGAGACCCATTTTTCTGGCAGAGTTGCTAGAGGCCCCCTCAGTTTAATACAGGGCTGTACAAACTAGATGAGACAATACTGATTTAAACATACTCTGTTGTATAATGTGTGCTTAAAGCTCTACAAGATCTCTCCTGTAGTAGTTGCTGGCCTCTATTCAGAAGAAACTGGTATCTGTCACCACACTGGACCTGTTCTCCAGTAATGCAACTCTGAGACCCATTTTTCTGGCAGAGTGGGTTGTGAAAGATGCAGATGAGTTTTCTACAGGTCTCTCTGCTCCCTTCCATGGCACCTACAACAGATGAAGTCTCACAATGTCGGCATTTTTTTTCCTTCAGAGCTTATTTGTAGGTGAAGTCTTGCTCACGGCACTATTGCTTCTTCCAGGGTTGAGATGCAGAAGATGAGAGTGGTGAGGCCACCTGCTGCTGTAGGCAGGTATACAATGATCTTCCACAAACGAGACCACGGTAATGAGGAGAATGGAGGGAGGTGAGTCAAGAATAGTGTTCCACCTTGCATTGTCTTGGTACGTGGCTGGGAGCCAGGTACCTGGCTAAGGTCTTTGCTCTTGGTCAAACAGGCATTTTGTGGTGCCCAGAGGTGCTGGTTGCTCCCCAATGACACCACTACTCAGAGCTGGTAGCTGTTCTGCATGAGATCTGCCTAGAACTGACTGTGTCATGTTCCTTAGTAACATCTGAAGTTACATGGATATTGTTGGTGCATTGTGACTTCAGAGATTAAACAAAAAGACTTTTTTTACCCCGTCTTAATTGTCCACGCTGAGGGCAGGAAAAACATGAGTTTACATTCCTTGCACAGTGGCTGTAGCTCTGTCTCCAAGTTTACTAGTGGTGGGCAACATCTTGGAACTCTGATCTGTGCACAGCAGTGACGATTTTCTTCTCTTTGTCCTCAGGATGAAGCTTCTACGTCAGGTATCAAAAACGTGGAAAACAGATGGGCTGAACTCTTGTTCCTATAAAGTGCTGTCAGTGGAACACAACCCTTTGTATGTCAACATCACTGTGGATTTCAGCATGCAGCCCAAGATCTCATAAAGGCAAACACTATACAGGTTATAGGAAATGGCAACAGATCTTTCTCATGGCTGCTATTAAAGCAGGTGACTCCCAGCACTCTGCTTGAAAAAGTACTTCAGTAGCACAGAAGAAAGTTTTTCTTCACAGCATCTAATTGAGTGGTTGAGAATTTCCTTTGGGGCAGACTGGAGACACAGACTGAGCTGAGGTCCTCATGTTCTTCTATGCACTTTCTGCTGGGACATTTGCAAAGGACTCCTTGTTTGGGCTGGTCCAGTGGAAGGGCTCCAACCAAGTCTCCTGGGAAAAAACTTGTTCTAGTAACTCTTCCTGAACTTCTTATTCGTCATAGGGAGAAGGCAGCCTAGCGCTGCCAACGCCGCCATGACTTCAAAAGGAACAGGCCAGTCTTTTCTTGTTAAAAGCACAAGAATTCTTCACCAGCTACAAACTTGCTGAGAATAAGCTTTGGTTTTTTCCAGCCTAAGGAAAAACTGCTTCTGTGCAAGGCAAGGGCAATGATGGGAATAAGCAAGGAAATGTGAAACATCTCAATAAATACACATCATCAAATTTAAAAGGCTTCTCTGGTTCTTCATAAGCTCAGCTCATCCTGCTGTGTGACTGCTGAAGTGTCTTATGGCTAAAGGACAGTCTCAGATCCATAGTAGTCTGCAGCTTATGTGCTATCTGGAAAGATCTGGAAGGAAATGCAGTGGCCAACTACATCAGAGGGAAAAAAATAGGGCTAGTTGAGTGCATATTTGTACACATACCTGGGCCATTATAAGTTGTGATTCATGTTTTAGAAGACTGGTTAAAGTTTGTGCTTAACCAACTGCTCCACTACACTGCAGGATTTCTACTAAAATCTTGATTAGAGCACTTTCCTTACTGTATTACCTCCGACTTGTTGGATGTGCATCCCTTGCAGGTAGAAGTTAAGCCAGAGTTGAGAGGGTTTCTCCAAAGACACAGTATATTAAGAATTACATGATAAAACAATTTCTGCTTACTGGAGTAGTGAAGAATGGTTCTCTAGCTGGTTGATGCATTATTCCAGTAGAGAAGACTAGAGCTTCATATGAATTCTTAGGTGTTACTGGAATAGATGCAGCTTTTCAGTTAACAGGGAATTTTGGTGTCCACAAACAACAATCAAAAATACCCTGTGGCCTGCTTGCAAAAAGACTTGGATGTGGTTGGCTTGTGCTACTGACTGACCTTCTGTAATCTTTCTCTATAAAGGGCAAGGTCTTAGGGAGACCCTGTCAGTCTCACTCAGGTAAGTACAAATGCATTCCTGCCAGGGTTGTCAGAGCTTTACTGTTGTTTCACTTAGTTTTGTCCCTAGTATTTAATTTCTCAGAAACTCTTAATGCCAGAGCAGCCTTGAAAAATAAATGAATGTTTGAGTAACGCCTGAAATAATAGGTTATTTCCCTACTCTGAGCAGAAGGTTAGACTGACTGGCAGCCTCAGGTTCCATTCAGCCTAAGTTACTTACAGCTACAATAAAAATAGTTAAACACTGATAGATCAGGCCAGAAAAAACATGGACTTAAGCTTTGGTTTTGCTTGGTTTCAGGGCAACTTTCTCCTTTATCGCACTCATTAAATATTCTAGAAAATCTTAGCCTGAACACATTACTCAATTTATTTTACTCAACAAAGGATATTTACAGAATTGTAACTGGCTTCACCACTTTCTCAAAATACAGCATGTAAAGAACTGTCTGACAGAATGGCTTGCATCCCAGTTAATGCTTAAGTAGAAAGTGGAACAGAGCTGTTCCACTTTTGAACAAAGGTTCCAGAAAACTTAGGTTAGCTTACTGTCAAAGGACACCTTGATCCCTAAGGCCCAAGGGCTGGGTCTGGCTCAGCTGATAGTTTTACAGTGCTCTGACTGTTTTTACAGTAAGCCACATCCTGTTTATGAGCTATCAAACCCTCTTCCTGAAGTCTTTTCTTCTGAATCTTAGACAAAGAAAAGTGAAATGCGTGAGAGATGGAAGGATTAGTTTCAGGTGGTGCAGACTCCACACCACAACAGGAGGTAGAGGCTGAATGCCCGCATGCATGCTGCCATGCTGAGCCCAAACAGACATTTGTTTTCATTCTTTTAAGAAAATGGGGGAACATATCCAATGTCCACAGTGATGTTGGTATAAAGTGGATGCTTTGTCCTGGAAAGGAGCTTGAACTCCAGTGAATTCATTCCATCATCCTTCCATGTCTTTCTGGTGTTGTGTCGGGAAGTAGGCCTGAAGAAGGAAGAATAGCTGCAGTTAGAAGACTAAAGGTGATAACTGTAGCTGAAGCTGCAGAAGAAATAGACTTCCAAAGGGGGTAAGGGCTTTGCAGATGAAGTTCACGCTGAGTATTCTGAACACAGGACAATTTGGAATGGAACCTAACCTGGCAGGGAGACAAGTGAGGTGGCAACTACAGGCTGCAAAAAAAGCAAGAAAGTGGCACCAGCTACAATACCTGGAAGTGCAACACAGGCTTGCAGCAACAGCTAGGCTGCTGTAGGTAGGCTTTAAGATAAGGTTGTTACAGACACCCAAATGTTGAGATAAGAGGGAAGTCTGCACTCCTGGCATCAGAAGCCTCCACCACACTTGACCCAACATCCTCTTCCAGCTCTTTTCTGTAAAATGTGGGTCTTAGCTAAGGTCTCCCATAGCACTGTCCTCATGCCTTCAAACTCACGTGCTGCTTTCTACTATTTTAATGGTAAAATTGTAAATCTACATAGATTGAAGAGCAATTTTTTATTACAGAGAAGCTGTAACAAACAGCAGAGGCAGGAGCAGAATGATTCGGTTGAAACTGACTGGGAACCTTTAAATAGCCACATTAAAGTAGAAAAAGAAGCAGTGTCATTAGCTACACTTACTGCCTGTTCTGAGGAAGATAACTGCAACAGTCAACCTGCCACAAGGCAGAGAGTCACCTCACCACCCTAAAAGTTACCTTTTCCAAGGCTCTTGTTTCTCTCTCTCTTCACTGTAGTCCATAACTTTGTAGCGTCCCAGCTGAGGTGATGTCCGGACTATTTTCATTCCTGCCAACTGAATCCTTTAAAACAACAAACAAAATACTTGTTTAAACATAAAGTTGCCATTTCTAGGCTTAGTTACAGGGAAGTTCAAAGTCAGCGATGATTTTCAGTGTTAATGCAATCAAAGCAAAACACAGGAGCTGAACTGCCACATTATCTTTAATAGGTTGGAACCAGGCTTGGGCTAGGAAGTTTCCAGCTGCAGTGTGCTCTAGCAGGGTACAAAGAGGATTATAGCAAGCAGGGAATGAACAACAGCATACAGAGCATTCAAGAGCAATTCCCATGAATCTGACAATTGAGCATTATTTTCACTTCCTTGTAAGAACAGCACTTTCACTGCGACAAGGTCCATCGCGGAAACTTCAGAAAAAAAATGCGAAACTTTCAGAAACTGCAAGGAATCCAGTCCTGAGTTTCAGATCCAGATTAAGCCCCTCTTGTTCTTTGAGAAGTGCCATTCATTCCGATGGCCTGATTAGAGGACTGGTTTCATAAAAGATTAGTGATAAATACAGGTACCAGACAAATAGGAGCTGCTCAGCCTCAGGACAGATAAAGAAAAACAGAACTGAAGGCTCAGAATTCTAGAACAGATATCCAAAAAACCAGCATTTTGTGCAGCTTTCAAGCAACCCCTTGCTGGTGGCATCTGTTAGTTTACCAATATAAAGTGCCAGTAACGCTGCTAGAGCAGCAAACATGTTACCACAGGGCAGCTCTTGCACAGACAAAATTTCTGTGAACACACAAATGAATGTTTGCTCAACTGATGTTATCTAACTGGCATGTTTGCCACATTTGATTGCCTTCCCATTGAGATCTGATACAGCAGCAAGCAGCATCAAAGCAGGAATGTTATAAAGCTGAAAGAGGCTACAGAACTGAAAATATATGTTAGTATTGAGCCATCAAACAATTACAATGCTTCATTGACAGCATGACATACTATTATTTCAGATGGAGTTTTAGACAAAGTTTCTTGTTTTCTGAACACAAGCTTAGTGCACATTCAATCAAAAAGACAAAAAGCAAGAGCACTAAACTAGTTTTGCTGTTCCATTTTTTTTGCATTGCAGGATTAAACTAAAACTGTAATGTAAAACAGTTAATACGTTCATTTACTGTCAAGAACCCAGCAGGTTTTCCTTGTAGCTGTTAATGTTAACACCTAAGTATTTCCAATGAAAGTAGTGTTTTCTTCTAACAAAAAACAGATCTAGGTGTTTGCCAGAAGTAATATTAGACAGTACTGCAGTCTGCCCACAGTGAGCAGCAACCAGGATGTTTTTTTTTTCACTAACTGCTTCAGTAAACAGTATCCCAGAAAAAATCTTGGGAATTTTTTTTTTTGACATTTCAATATACAGTTTCAAATACTAATTAATCTTGTTGCTACCTGGTAAGAAGCACCTCATAAAACCCAAATTCCAGGTAGGTGCATCAAGTTGGCCCTTCTAAACCAGCCAGCTCATTCCCAATGTCAATATGTGAATAAATAATTAACAGGCACTGTCCAAGGCCTCCATGTACCTGTGGGGCCAGAACATTGCTAATCATTAGTACAAGTTCTCAGGGAAACAACATGTGATTTACTTCCCTTCAAGAATGGGCTATTTCGGGACCTACTTGCCTGAAGAGATTTCTGTGAGGAAGTGCACTCTTATTGTAACTGGTATGGCTATCACTGTCTCAAAGATCACTTTTGATGCCTAAGCTGTACAGCTGAATAGACCCAGAACTGTGGTGTTTGATTTAAGTATGTATTTTCCTGGCATTCTATTCTTTTAGTAAATGCTTAAATTCTAAACAATCGTACACTCTTTTAGTTACCTTTCTCTGAAAGGAAAAAGAATAATTCTGTGTTACAAAACCTGACTTTAAATTCTCAGAAGGCGACTGCTTTGTAAGAACTCCTACAGTCCTCAAACAGATCACTCAGATCACTCCACTAGAACTGTAACTTGTCAAATGGTACGTGACCAAAATCCACACAAAGTCTTATTGTCAGTTTAGTTTCATAAACTCCGCATGAGCTTGCCTCCATGCAGGATGATGAAGGTGCACTGTGCAACTATAAAGCTGAATAGAGAAGCTACAGCCATGATTTTGTACTTGAAGAATTTGCATTAGGCAGAGTACAGGGAACTGATCTCATTGTATTCACTTCTATAGCACGCTGCTGCCATAGTAACTGAAGTAACATGAAAAAACATCAGATCTTGCTGTCACTGTCGGAGTGGTACACGGGCTTCTCTATTACCCAACACTCCAGACAGAATTCCTTGTGGTCCCCAATCCCAAATATTGGTGATTAGATAACCTAGATGCCCAACATAACTTAAATTCCCAACTGTCTGAGAATTAATAAGTACCTTCTTGGATTTCTTATTTGTCGAGCTTGCAGATTCCTTCCTTCCCTCAGGGCTGTTAATGTCAATGGAATCACTTATCAACTACTGGCAGTTATAACCCCTGGGACGTGCTCCAGAGCAACTGAAGGCACGAGGATGTGAAGTCACATTCTGCCCTCCAGAGTTTGAGGAAAGCTTTGTCCTCCCAGCACACAATGACTGAATTCATAGACTCTGACTTCTTTTGACATAAACCATTCCCAGTGCCAACAGCATATTGGATTATAATGATACTGCAATAACATTAAAGAACAAGATCTTCTCAGGGTAATGCTACATGCTTCACAAGCCAGCCCAGCTCTACTTCAAGCCAGTCGTGTGCATTAGTACCTTGCAGCAATGTCATCATTTTCACCACCGCTGCCCCAGTATGTGTTTGGAAACCCATTTATCTTCATGTAATGTTCTGGAGTCAGAGCAGATACGCCTCCAAAAAAGGACTTATATGGCAGACTAAAAGAGAAAGAAAAAAAAGCATCAACATTGAAAGTTAATTCCAGTCCTCCACAAACTAACAATGTTATCCAAGTCAAATGTATATATGAATTGTGTATCTTGCAGACAGCCATGACAGTGCCAAAACCCCCCAACCCAATGCCAGTTTAGTTTTTTCCATGTGATGTCCCCTCTTTTGTTCCCCCTGCCAGTAAATCAAAGGAAATCTGGTTTTGAAATTTACATCTTGGATTAGTTCAAAATACCTGCACCCTGTCACACATCTTCCACGTAATCCAGCAATTTCCACCCTATACTCTATTCTGGAAGGAAAGGCAAACAGAAATCTGCCAATCATTTGCCACCAAGCCGAGCTAAAAGTGGAACAGGGAACTGCTGGCAAGGAACTGTTTGAGATTGCATGTTTAAGTGAAGAATACCCTTTTCTGAGGAAGTCACTAGTAAAACAAAAAAACCCAACCTCTTAAAGGTATGTTTCACTGTCCCCACTCATACTTTCTATGTGGAAAGTGAACCAATTAGGATAACATACATTGGTAAAACATCAGAAGAGGCTGCCCTGGGAAGTGGTGGAGTCTCCTTCCCTGGAGGTGTTCAAAAAACACGTAGACAAGGCACTTTGAGATATGGATTAGTAGGCATATGGTGTTGGGCTGACGGTTGGACTGGATGACCTCAAGAGGTCTTTCCTAACCTTTATGATGTTATGATTCAAAGTGAATGGAGGCACTTACATGTACTGAAACTTATCCATGGCACTAGCCATATGCTTGGGATAGTATTCATCACAAACATAGAGATTATAATCGTTCTCGGGTACTAGGTCCACATCATGCAGGATAAGGCAGTCCCAGTCTTCATCCTTCAGGGCTTCCCTGACACCAGCATTAAGCAGCTTCGCTCGGTTAAATGTACCATTCCCCACCTGGAAAAGAAAACTTACATTTCTTCACTAAAACAACAGAGAGGATAACTCAATTAAAATTTATGTTAGCAAAAAAGTCTTGTTGAGTTGAATGACACTGGAACGAATCAATGCTGGCTGCAAACGTCATGCCTCAGACTATGAAAATTTTACTCTCTCTTCACAATATCCTCAGCAATGGCAAGCTTTGCTGTGTCAGGGGCTACATACTATGGTCACCTGAAGGCATCTGACCTCTAAGAGCTCAGTAAGCCAATTCTTGGGCATACCTCCTCACATCAACACTTTTGCCCTAACCACTACTCATGAAAGCTTAGACATAAGAAAACTGATCTTGGTCACAATTAAAGCTGCTTCTACCTCCCAGTCAGCTATCAGGTTAAATTAATCAATCCAAAACTTGCTTGCTCACCACTGATCATTTGCAACACAAGACCAAATCAGTTTAAAATGGCTGTTTGACCTGCATAGGTTGACCCACAGCAGGGTCAAGTCAGATGATTTTATTTGATGCAGACTAAAAATATCCAACTCCAGCAATTAGTCTCAGTTTTTCTCAGTACCCACACTGACAAGCTACAGACAAACCCCATTCAACTCTTGAATAGCTAAAAATACATGTTACCACTTAATGACAACTTCATCACACTAGAAGATAAAAAAAAGCAGAATAAATCAATAGAGGAACTATGATCTTGACAAATCGTATGATATTTAAATCATTACCAGCCACAAAGATGGGGCAGCATAACTGACATGCTCTAAAACCATACATAAAAGCATACCCCTGTGTTAGAAGATTCATATTTCTTGGTCAGAGCCTAACTTGGGAACCTCAGATACACCACTAGGCACATCCAATTTAGATTTACCTGCTGAATTAAGTAGATGCTGTAACTGAGCTGCTGGCGCTGCAAGAAAGGATGAATATAGTAGAGAAGATGTCGAAGGTACTTTTCCTGGTTCCTGTAGGCTACAAGGATGGCTGATTTGTAGCGGGCCAAGCAGTGAGGTGGCCTGTAGCGGCCACCAGGCTGAACAAAAGGATTTTTTTTTATGATCTTTCTTTCACTAGGGAGCAACCTGAAGTTGATGGTTAACGGACCAACTGTAAGGAGAGACAAAGAACAAAAAAGTCACGTTAGCAATGTTTCCCTTCCTTTGTTCAAACCTTCAGATTAGTTACACTTTTACTACTTAAGACACCAGCCCTATCCTAGCACAAAACAGTTAACATCACCACTCAGAGGTGCTCACAAAATGAATTCCACCACTGCCTGCTGGCTACCAGCACACGGAGGGGTGCTGGACACAGCACCAAGTCAGCAGGTCACCTGCCAGAAACGCATCACCCCCGAGTCCCAGCACAGCCAGCAAACTGCACCAGACTCTTTCACAGATCACTTTTTCCTGGTATTCTCTCCCTACTACACAAGCAAACCTTCTGTCTTGTGTTGCTTAGATGAGATCCTTTAATAAATGCATTCATTATAAGAATAGTAGTGAAAATGAATCAAGACGAACAGACACATCTGCTTTTGCTACCCATATGGAAAAACGCTAAGCCTTTTACAGAGGAGATTAAAGAACAAAGATGTCCAAAACTATATTCGGCAGGCTGGGGCATAAACACTTTATAAAGGACAAATAGAAATACTTTAGGAAATGTTAGCTTTATCACAAAAAGAGTTTCAAGTTCAATTGGATATTATAATCACGTCACAAGGGCATGTGACACATGCTGATAAAGAAGCAGTACTTCAGACTTTTGGGAGAAGCAGATGACAGAACTGAGAAGGAAGAAGAGACANCAGCAGGCTGGGGCATAAACACTTTATAAAGGACAAATAGAAATACTTTAGGAAATGTTAGCTTTATCACAAAAAGAGTTTCAAGTTCAATTGGATATTATAATCACGTCACAAGGGCATGTGACACATGCTGATAAAGAAGCAGTACTTCAGACTTTTGGGAGAAGCAGATGACAGAACTGAGAAGGAAGAAGAGACA
>WAAB01018215.1:54580-95835 GCA_013389865.1 Piaya cayana
TGTTTAGCCTGGAGAAGAGGAGGCTGAGAGGAGACCTCATTGCTCTCTACAACTACCTGAAAAGGAGGTTGTAGAGAGGAGGAAGGAGCTGGCCTCTTCTCCCAAGTGACAGGGGACAGGACAAGAGGGAATGGCCTCAAGCTCTGCCAGGGGAGATTTAGGCTAGACATTAGGAAAAAGTTTTTCACAGAAAGGGTCATTGGGCACTGGCACAGGCTGCCCAGGGAGGTGGTTGAGTCACTTTCCCTGGAGGTGTTTAAGGCAGGGGTGGACAAGGTCCTGAGGGGCATGATTTAGTGTTTGGTGGGAATGGTTGGACTCAATGATCTGGTGGGTCTCTTCCAACCTGGTTTTTCTATGATTCTATGCTTCCTCCAGCCCATCTGCCATTCAAGTCTCTGCTACAATTTTAACAAAAAACACCCCCAAACCTGAGCCTGCATTCACCCACATCCTGTTGAACTGACACACAAAGAAGCAACATCCTTCCACTAACAAGGCTCAGGGACTAAATTTGGCATAAGATGCAAGCTATGCATTCAGAGCTGGGAAATGTTCTGCTGGCGTGTGGAAGTTAGTATAGCTCACATTTCTGATGGGCAAACCTATACTTGGTAAGAGTCTCCTTTTTTGTCCTCAAAGAACACACAAAGTCATTTCCCTGATGGTTGGTCACTGATCCCATTGCTCCCATTGTCAAAAAAAATCTGGCCACCTAGAATCTCACTTCATGGTATCAACTTTGTTGGGTGGCTGGATTTTTGTTTGCTTGTTTTTAAAAGGAAAACCTGAATTTTGCTTGTGAGCAAGGCCTTGCAATAGCAGACTCTTAAGTATCACTTTTTAATCCTTCGCCAAGCATCTAAAATGCAGGGGGAACTACATTTTGACAGTGTTACTCTCAGTAGGAAACTGGAGTTCACTGCCATACTTTTGTACCTGAAACAGAAGAGTAGTTCTTCAGAGAACCATGCTGTGGGACCACAAATCTAGGCCACGTTTTCTGTTAAGATTCTATGATGTTATTACTTACTTCTATGCAGACAGTTTCCCGTTCTGCCTTTAAGGCCACCACATTTCTGCCCAACATTTATTTTTTTTTTAACTGTAATTTATGTTGGTTTTTAGATTTACAGACTCCCTGATTATCATTTTTTTTAAACTAAAGCACCATTAACCACTGATTTCATGACAACTGAAGCTTGCTAAGTAAATGCTATATTCAGACTGGATTTCAAATACAGATCATTGCCTCAAAGAAAATATAAAAAAGGGAATTAATCCCTTCTATTCTCCCACAAAGGCAGGGTTTTGTTTTCTATAATACAATCAAGCTCTTTGTATTGCAGAGTAAGATTCTGTATGCATAATCCTTAAATTAAAAAAAATGTCATATCTAAATTTGGACATAAGGGTATAAGTAAGACAATGTGCAATAGTTTCTTTCCTGCTGTCACCTTCCATACTCAAAAATATGATTCAGGAGAGCAATATCTGCGTTTCTCAGGTTTTTCAAGATGTCATGTTCTCCCAGACTGCCTGGCTCCCTACCTCAAACAACTCAGCTCAGAAACTCAATCTAGTATATGCCAAAGAAATCCAGAAAAAATCAGTTTGCTTGAGATTTATATCCCAGAACACTCTAGCTGCCCTAAACTCCTTGGCTATGAGCTAAATTCTAGCTCTCAGGTCTTCTTCCTGCCTAACTAAAAGGCTAATGCCCTGTAATCCAATTAAATCCCAGATGGGAAAAGAGCAGTTGTAGGCTGGACCAAACAGGGAAAAATAAAACTGCCAAAGTGCAGCTTCAGGAAAGGAGGAAACACCTCTTAGGCATGCTAGAAAGCACAGGATTCCAATTCAGACAAACAGAGAATCAATACCCTGAAGTGTCCAAGCAATTTCTCCATAGCCAGGCTCCTAAGCTTCTTTTGTGCCAGTACCATCACACAGAAGGCACTTAGAATCATAGAACCATTAGGTTGGAAAAGAGCTTTGAGAACATCAACTCCAACTATACCTGTCAACTACTAAATCATATCCCCAAGCACCTCATCTACCTTCCTTTTAAACACCTCCAGGGATGGTGACTCAACCACCTCCTGGGCAGCCCCTGCCAGCACTTGATAACCCTTTCTGTGAATAATTTTTTCTTGATGTCCAATCTAAACTTACCCTGGCTCAGCTTAAGGCCATCCCCTCTTGTCCTATCACCTGTCACCTGGGCCAAGAGACCAACACCCTCTTCTCTACAACCAGCTTTCAGGTAGTTATAGAGAGCAGTAATGTCTCCCCTCAGCCTCCTCTTCGCCAGGCTAAACAACTCCACTTCCCTCAGCTGCTCCTCATAAGACTTGCTCCAGCCCCTTCACCAGCTTCATTGGCCTTCTGTGTATGTGCTCCAGGACTTCAATGCCTTTCTTACACTGAGGGGCCCAAAACTGAACACAATATTCGAGGTGTGGCCTCACTAGTGCTGTGTACAAGGCGAGAATCATTTCACTTCCCTGGCCCTGCTGGCGATACTGTTAATTGATATGATACATCAGTGTGTAGAGTTAAGACTCGCAATTCCCTGTCTGTATCATCAACTGGTGCCAGCATACTCCCTGCTTGGCAACACATTTGACTATTTTTGTCCACATCGATTGCATCCTAAGAAAGAAACTACATTACTTGTAAACTCCTTGTGACGCGTTTAGAGTTAGCAGCTTTAATTACTGAGTTCAACCAGAGCAAGCAGCATGTACACAAGCTAAGCAAACAGGAAGAGCAGCATGGATGAACATCACTGAGGAAGGGCGGCATCGCGCACTATAGTAGCGGAGTCATCTTTACATTGTTCTACCTGTGTTTGAATGAAAGGGGAAAAAAAAAAAAGACAGACCAACAGCCTTCATTTAAGCATCAGTTCCTAATGATAGAATCAAGGCTGCCTCAACTGCAGCTGAAAATAAATCTCAGCATTACTACCTTTTAACTTCTCTTTCAAATCCAAGAGAAGAAACTCTAGTAGGAGAGCATCCATGAGAAAATGTAGTAGGAGCTACTCATTACCATAATATATGAACACACTCGTGAAAAAATTATGCCAGATTGGAGTCAAAGAGAGTAACTACTATAAGAAAGGCTTGAAAAAAATTTCTTCCATAGCACCAGCATATTTAAAACAGCAAATCAGAGACAGAACTTTCAGCGAATTAAGGTTTGGCCTCAAGAGCCAAATGGACTTGTTTAGTACAAACTATGCATGAAATAAGGGAATGCTTAAAAAAAAATAAATTACAAAAAGTCAACAATAAAAAACAAACACCAAACCAAACACCTCAACCTCCTAGCATAAATCTTCCTGGTAAGCAGAAAAGATGAACTGAAACAAACAACAGATATTGCATACAATGCGAGAAAGTCACGTTTTGAGTTTAAACACTACTTTGTTATGTATGAATAAGCACAACTCCAGCAGGCAAACACTTTGCTTTTTCCAAAAACAATGGAGGAGGAAACAGGCAACTTGTTATTTGTGTAGAAACTTTAACCTTTAGAGAAACTTGAGTAATTTGTTCATAATGTTAATGAAGACACTGACTATCTAGTACAATGCTTTTAAAGGTGTCAATCACAAAACCTTCTGTGGACACCACTAAGCCTTAAAAAAGTAACATTAGTCACCAAGAGACTAGATACTCCAACGCCGAGCTGTTTGGCAATTCTACTTTAATTCTTACTCCACAGCCCTGGAAAAACCAAGATGCTGTAGCTTCAGGAGGCTGGAAAAAGATTAACTGCAAGCTGATCTTACATTCAAATAGTTAGATCAAATGATCTACTATATACGTAAGTGACAAAAATGCTGCACTTCATAAAAGCCTTGATGCGAAAACCATTTAAGCTATTTGGCATTCTTCCAGTTACTTTAACATGCTTTGGAGTGGACATAGTGACTTATCACCAGCTCTGAACTGGAGACTAGAGTCCTCAAGAATCAATTTGGAATCTCATTTAATTGAGTTTATGAAATTAATATTAAAAGGCATCGTTCTCTCTGATACAACGCTTCTAAAAGAAATTAGTCCTGTGAGAGAAGATAACAGCCAATCAAGACAATTAATCAAAATGAAGTATTTATAGATCTATTCATATGTGCCCATGACATACAAACCAAAAAGCAAGTACCATACAGACCAGCATCCATTTCTCAGGGGGCTGAGAAGGCACTCACCCAGAAGAGGCTGGCATATCAGAAGGAATAACTTACTACTTCTACTTAAAAGGGAAATATCACCAAGTTAAATTTAAGTTGTAGCAGAGAGATCATTTCTCTTAAGCTGAACCTGTATCAGTGCTCCAAATGATTTGTGTCTCACAGCAACCATGCTTCACATGCTCAACTCTAATTTTTATGCAGCAAGACTTCCACAATTACTTTTTTACAATTACTTTTTTTTCTCTCCAAGTCAACTTTACCATTTGTTTCTTTCCATAACTAACATTCTGTTTTCATTTTAGCTCTGAAGTAAACACATGCAGACCAACTCCTGTTCTCAACAGTCTCAGAGGTGGGCAGAAGAGGTTTTCCTATTTCACAGTTTTAAGAGCACTGGTTATTTAGTGTAATTTTACTCTGTGCCTGCCTCCTCTATATACGTCACTACCCTTGCTTATCTGATGCTTTGCAGGCAAGCTGCACAGAACTGCAGCTAGTTTTGTTTGGTTTTTTTTTTTTTTTGAGACCAAAGCTTTCTGACTTGACTCTTCAGGACAGCGGATACTTGTCAGTGGTGGACAAGCAGGCACATTTTTGCTGTTCTTTTTCAAATAAAAAAATTAAGTTGAAAAAGAACTGCCCAAAGAAACTGACAGGCTGTAGTTAGTAAGGAAAAAAGATTGCACTTGAACAATTACAACTGGCACCTGCACAAAAAGGCTCTGCACTGTTACTATGTCCATATTTACCCAAGTAGAGCAGTTTCCAAGGGAAATTGTGAAGCATATACCTCCAAATTATCACACAATTTCACCATACACATATTTCAATTCAACTGCATGTATTTAACTCCAGCAACAGAAGAATGAAGAAAGCTTCCCAAAAGAACAAGCATTGATTGCAGTCTAAAAAAGGCTCATCCCAAAGCACCCTAGCAAAGTTCTCTAACCTAATGAAGCAACGTGACACAAGTAACCACAGCAATGGGTTTCCATAGTACTTTCATCTGTGAACCAAGGTCAGCCATTTGCTCTTACTGTGCTTCAGGTGTGGTGACCACCTTTCCTAGAAAAGCAGGGTAACTAAGTGGTGCTCCCAGACTGGTTATACACAAGACTTAAGATACATAGAAACCCAAGCAGTACAGAAAACCAGACAAAGGAAACTTAATACACAGTACCCTAAGAAGTTGGCATTCCCAAACCATACAAGTGCATGTTTAGAGAATTCAACCCTTCTTGGCTGGCTGAGTCAAACTGATTCACTATTACTGGAGATGCACCACTATCAACAAACTTAACTTGCTTTTTGCAAATTAACCTGTGACCAGACTTGTAAGCCTAAAGGAGAAGTTTCTAAGTCTAAAGGATGCATAACAATCATAGGCCAAAAAAAAATGACCATGAAGAGCAAAGGGCCAAGCTACATTCTCACACAAACAACAGTGCAAGTCAACATAATCAACTTATACTGAACTACAGGCTTGCTGTAAGGCTGAGACAAAGTACACAAGAGCTACAGGGAGATAAGAGGTTGAAACAATGCGGTCACCTAAGTACAATTGTAGGGATGTATTATATGGGATCACCAAGGAGAGAAAAAGTATTAGCAACACAAACACCATGCACTGTTGTCACTCTTGTTCTACAACCTTTATGCAGCCAAATCCTAACCATTGGAGGTATATAGATTGGTAAAATACTTTTCCTCATAAAGCCAATGAGTTAATTGGCACAAGAAAGTCTTGTCACTGTCAAGTATTACATCAGTACATCACTTTTAAAGTGGAGAAGTCTGAAGAATACACAACTTACAAAGTGTTCAGAGTTACCACGCACCAAAGCGTCTGTTTCAAACCCTGTTGGTTGATACCTACCAAATATCGGTGACTGCACGGAGCAGTAGGGCATCGCGTCTTTGTTAGCAGCCGGGGTAAACAAGCTGAGGTTTGTGTACACATCCTTAGTTTTTGAGTAATCCAGAACCTGATGGGAGTCCGAAAACCCATGGAACACACTTGAAGGTCCCCCTTGGTAGATTATCAGGATAAATATCGCTTGGAAGACAAGCAGAAAAAGCAGAAAACCAGTATTGTCGACACGAGAGAGGGACATCGTTTTTTAGCCCATGCTCTGCAGTCAGACCAGTTTGGAGTTTGTCTTCCAGGAGATGATGTTCCACTCTACATCGCCAGCCATGGAACACCACCTCCTCCTCGTCCTCTTCCAACTCTCGAGGTTGCAGCCCTGCTTTTCTAGCACAGCCTGTCAGGGCGCTTCGAGCCAAACCTCCCCTTCCTTCCTGCCATAAGCCGGCCTGAAAGGAGGAGAAAAAACTTCAAGGCTAACTGGGAGCCAAGGGGGGGGAAGCAGAGAGGGAGGAAAGGGGTGGAAGAGAAAGGGGGGCGAAGAGGAAGGGGAAGGAAGAGGAACCGGGGGGAGAAGGCTCCGGGGGGAGAGGATGGGAGGAAGGAGGGAAGAGGGGAGGAAGAGGAAGGGGGCGAAGGCCCCGGGGGGAGCCGGGGAGGGGGGGCACGGTGGGACCGAGGGGCCCCGGGGGAGCTGCAGCACAGGGCGCAGCGGCTCCCTCCTCCCGAGGCGGCCGCGGGAAGCGGAGCCGGGCTCGCCTGTAACCCCCCCGGCCCAGGGAGCCTCCCGACTTTCTCCTGCTTCGCCCGGCGTCGAGGACAGAGGAGCGGGCGGAGGGCGATCCCGCAGCTGGGGGGTTGTTCTTGCCGCGGTTCGCACGCAGGCGAAGGCGGTGTGGGGGGGCCTGCGCGCTCCGGGCCCCCCCGGCGGGACTACAGCTCCCAGCATGCACGGCGGGGCAGGCCCGGGAGGCGGCCGTGAGCGTCGCCGCGCGGCTCGCTGGGAAATGTAGTCCCGCGGCGGGGGTCTGCGAGGGCTCTGCTCCTGACTCAGCGTCTCCGAGCTGCTCAGTGAGCTGAGCGGGGAGAGCTGAACACAAGAGGAGCCTGAAGGGACGGCAGCAGCGTGACCTCTGCAGCCAGGGGCCTCCTGTCTTGGCCTCGCCACCCGTAAAACAGAATCACAGATTCACTAGGTGGGAAAAGACCTTAGATCATCGAGCCCAACCATTCCGATCTGCCACTAAACCGTATCCCCGAGTACCTCATCTACCCGTCCTTTTAACACCTCCAGGGATGGGGACTCAACCGCCTCCCTGAGCAGCCTCTGCCAGTGCCCAATGACCCTATCCACAAGGAATTTTTTTTTCCTGATGGTTTAGCAGCTGATTCCTTGATGAGATGGGGCTTGTGGGGTTCTGCTGTCAGACTGTCTGCCCGCTCTTGGAACAGATTCTTAATGTATTGCCCATTTTCACTTAAATTTGGAATCATGGAATCATAGAATGGTTTGGGTCAGAAAGGACCTTAAAGCCCACCTGACTCCAGACCCCCTACCATGGGCAGGGATACCTCCCACTGTATCAGGTTGCTCAAAACCCCATCCAACCTGGCCTGGAACACCCCCAGGGATGAGGTTGCCATGACTTCTCTGGGCAACCTGTGCCAGGGACTCTCCACCCTTACAGTAAATATTTCTTCCTAATATCCAATTGAAATATCTGCTATTTCAACTTAAAACCATTCCCCTTTGTTCTAGCCCTGCACTCCCTGATCAAGAGCCCCTCCCCAGCTTTTCTGTAGCCCCTTTCGGTATTGGAAGGTTGCTGTAAGTCTCCCCAGAGCCTTCTCTTCTCTGGGCTGAACAGCCCCAACTCTATCAGCCTGTCCTCGTATGGGAGGTGGTCCAGCCCTCTGATCATCTTCATGGCCTCCTTTTTACTCACTCTCACAGATTCATGCCCTTCCTGTGCTGAACCCTCCAGAGCTGAACAGAGCACTCCAGGTGAGGTCTCACAAGGGCAGAATAGAGGGGCACAATCCCCTCCCTCGACCTGTTAGTCATACTTCTCATGATGCAGCCCAGGATACGATTGGTTCTCTGGGCTGCAAGCACCCATTGCTGGCTCAAGTTGAGCTTCTCATGCACCAACACCTACAAGTCCTTCTTTTCAAGGCTACTCTCAATCCATTCTCCAGCCCATAACTGTGTTTGGGATTGCCCTGCCCCAGGTGCAAGTTGGAGGGAGTCTTACAGATTTTTGTTTCCTACAAGGCTTCAAAGAAAATTTAGCAGCTGAGTTTGCACTGAGGGAGCAGTAAAAAGGAATTTTGTGGGAGCAAGAAGGGGCAAGCACAGGTAACTCAGCCTCCTATCTTGCACCAAGACATAGCTACTGGCTGGGCTGTCAGCACGTGTGTGGGCCCATCAGTCGGCACACCTGGCCCCGAACCAGGCAAAACATGTGCTGCTGTTTGCCCTCCAGACAAAGTGGTGTGGGACAAAAATGTGGAGAGAGGGTAATAGCATTTGTATAGGAGCTGGGACTACTCTTGCTTTAGAGCTGCACTAAAATGTAGGGGACACATGTATAGGAAACTAAACTTCAGTCATTCTGCTGCACAGAACCACCTGTTATTCTAATTAAGTGGATTGCTTAAGGCTTGGATGTAAATTGTCATCCTTTCACATTTAATTTTGAATTAATTGCTTTTTAAAATGAAAAAAAAAACAACTTAACCTTTTTTTTGCCTGGGTAAATTCTTGCTTTATTGAAACCCACCCAATGCTGCTGTTGAAAAGACTGCTTTTCTCGCACACTGCTGTGAGTTGCTACTGTTTACATTCTTCCTGTACCATTCCCTCCATGACCATGACAAACCCACCCTGCTTGTCCTATCCTCCATAAAGCAAAGTGACTCTCAGGACTTGAGAGTAGTCTTGAAAAGTGTTCTGCTGAAAGCTCCATTGAGTACAATACCCTGGACAGGAGAGAATCTCTGTGCCAATCGTAAAACAAACAGAGGAACCAAGATTTTCATGGTATGACCAGGGGTTGTGGACAACAGTTGTTTAGAGCCTGTTTAGAGCTTTGCTTTACTTGTGGTCCTCTCTTGGGTCACAGTAGGAAATTGCAATGTAGGACCAACTTGGGCAAGGCCTGTCTATCTTCATCTGTCTCATAGGCAAGGAGAAGCCAGGCCTGCTGGAAGTGTCTTGTGCTGGCAGCTCTGCTAAATTCTGTCAATCAGGGATTAGTTGAAAAAATTTGTCACCTTGTGTCCATTCCTGGGTATGATCAGCAGGTCAGCTGGAAAGGTAACAGCCTATCCCCAAGCTGTACTTTTACCTGTGTGTATGTATGCTCTCAAGACTGGGAAACTACCATGCAAGATCAACTATGTGCAGAGGAACCAAACAACACGTTTCTTTGCAGGGTTGGAGAGCTAAATCACCAGGAATGTCTCTCTCAGGAGCCTTCCAAAATGAAATGCAGTTCTTCTCCTTTCTCTTCAGCAATCATCACTGAAACAGGTGGATCAGAAATTACCTCAAGCCTTTTTCTCGCAAGAGAGCAAGCAAGTACGGACTGGAGAGCAGGATACAAATCAGAACTTTATGGTGTCAGTATGTCCAAGCCTTGTCAAGGTCACAGTGCTCCTATTGTAAACACAGCTGTCAAAAGCTGGGGGTGTTTTGAATTAAAAATGAATAGGATTGCTTAAATGCAAAAAAAAAAAAAAATCAACTGCTTCCACTGAAGTGCGGAAGGTAGGTGGTGGGCATTTTAGCAACCCCTGTGCATGGATTTATTGAGGGCAGTGATGGAGGAAAACAATGTGAGAATAGATCTGTAAGAAGAAGGCACTGGACTATCTTCACAGTCAAAGGTCTGTCTGCCTCATTTTCACATGTCTGCCTGAGAAATTAAATGGAATGCATAAAAAAAAAAAAAAAGACAAACACCATCTTCAACAGAGCTTGAAATTAAGTTTGTGTGAGAGCCTTTGGATCGTCCCAGGGGAGGGGGCTTCCCCTCCCTCTAAGTGTAATTTCATCTCCAGTCAGCCCTGAACGTGATGAGAGACTGAGACAAGGACCGTGCGCTGTTTAATAAAATTCTTTTTTTCTTGCTCTTTCTCTTGCCCCTTCTCCTCCCTGCCTTGTCTCCTGGGACCTGCACCAGATCCCTGTTGAAAATGCAGCAGAGCGACTGGGAAGCTTGGCCTCGAAAACACTGGGCCCAAGGAGGGGAGAAACAATGTGCTGGTGTAACACCGAGATACCAAGCAAGCTGCTCAGAGAGTGCCATTTGATGTGTCTTATCCACTGCCCTCCTGCTGCTCAGTGTTTCTATCAAGGGAAGAGGAAGGTGTCATTAATACTTGTATGGAGGTAAAGACTTTCAGCCATCATAGCCAGAGTTGTCCCTCTTTTTTAACATGACAGTGTTTTCTAGTGGGGTGGACATTTCAGGTGCCTTTGGCCACAGCAGTTCTTTCTCAGCCTTTTCCAGGATCTTGGCTTGTAAGCTTCACATTGCACTTTAAGCACTTTGTAAATGTAATATTTTTATATTACAAAGGGATGGGTTTGTCTTGTACACTAGTATGCTAAATTCTCAGCAATGCTTCCTCAAGAGCCTTAAAAGTGCATGTTTCTGGGAGGTGGGTTCCCTTGTTAAAAGGACTCAAAGGTAGATAGCTGATGTGGTGTACCTTGGCCAAATGACAGAGTACATCAGTGAGAACATTAGAAATAGGATCTGGGTCTACTAGCTTCTCCCAGACTTGTGGCTTAACCAACAGCATGCTTCTATCAAATAGTCTCCTCCACACTCCTGTGGTCTGGAGAAAGAGGAAGCAAGAAACATGATTTTTTTCACTACATGATTCTGCTGCATGGACATCCAGTGCCCCAGTGTGAGTTCACATCTTTTTCCCAGTGGATTGTAGCTTATGGGGACTGGCAGAAGCAGAGACAGAAACAGTGTGCAGTTGGTTAGGAAGATTAGATCTTGTAATTCTTTAGCTTGCACTTACTTACCCTGTTGGTGCTGCTCCTGGGTGTCTCCCCCTTGCCCCAGGAGATGCAGTGGGGCTGTATTGCAGAGGGCCACAAGCTGCTGCCCTCCACTGCTTCCCATCATTTCCTGTCCTGAGCACCTGGTTATCCTCCAGAAGGAAGGAAGTTGAAAAACATCTCTTGAGTGGTTTCATGGCTTCCAGAACCACCTGGGAGAGACTTTTCATGGAGCAGACAGGCAAAATGGATATATGACCTTGGATCATTTTTTTCCCTGAGACTTGAGATGTGATCTCTACCCACATTCCTGCAGGACAGCCCTTGTGTCTTACCATAGTGCTGCCAGGTGAGCTTGTTCTGGCTCTTCCCAGAGGGAAGGATGCTGTGCAGGAGCTGACTGGCCCTACAGAGCTGGCGTTGATACCATGCATCCTGCAGAATAGACCTCACAGGGTCACCTAGAAGACCTCCGCAGAAATCAGGCAGCCTACTCGCTGCCAGCAGCAGCCTTGTTTAGCCATGGTCATACAATACAGCTTGCTGTTGCACTAAGACAGTTTATGGCACTTTTCCCCTCTTCCTTGTGATGGAGAACTGCCTGCCTGCCCTATATTTTGACAACCACACACTTCTGAGTTGTGGTCAGCACCTTTAGACGGCAATCTCAGCAGAGATAGTCACCGCATCACCAAAATGGCAACTTGATGCTAGAGATGCCATAAGACTACGGAGTCTAGGTTATATTCTCCCGCCTCCTTCTTGTCTCTTTCCTCCATCTTCACAATGCAGGCAGCAGTCTTGGGGACCTAAAATGTTTCTGCCTGAATTTCTCGTGTAGCATTTGGGTCAGATAAAGACTGAAGGGAGTACCCTTAAAATAAAATCAACTAAAACCAATACAGTCCACTGTGCTTTCTTGGAAAAGAAGTAAACACACTGCAAGGCAAGACAATGGTGCAATATCATACTATTCACTTCATATTTAATAATGCTCTAGTAACATTCAATATAAATAAATAACCATTAAAAATTACTTTCTTGACATTCTCTTTCCTTCATCAGTAGTATTTTCTGCAACAGGAAACGTTAGTAATATTCATTGGTTGGTTAATTGGATGAATCTCAAGAGAGCATGAATATCAGATACTAATATGCTAGTAAAAAACAGGTGCAGGGATGCCCTCTCTTCTTTAAACACTTCAGGCTTGATCTGCAGCTTCCCTCCTTATTAATTCACTGCATTTGATTTCCCTAATGCCTGCAACTCTGACTGTTGTTCCACTCCTGGGCTCTCACACCCAGCTCTGCTAACAAGCAGCTACCTTAAATCGTGGTGTCTGTTATTCACCTACCTTTAGCTGATACACCTTGGCCAGCA
Source organism: Piaya cayana (assembly GCA_013389865.1). Lineage (NCBI taxonomy): Eukaryota > Metazoa > Chordata > Aves > Cuculiformes > Coccyzidae > Piaya > Piaya cayana. The sequence continues at coordinate 67,059 of WAAB01018215.1, forward strand.
GCAGTCCTTACTCTCCTTAGGTTGTTCTACAGGGAAAAAGTGTTTGTGCTGAGCTGGTCCGAATGTCTGCTAGCCTGGAATATCAGCTGTGTACATCCACACTGTCCATACAAGATCTCAATCCTGCACCATTTAGTGACTGACAAAATTTCTTGATTCACAGAAACTCTTCCTCCATTGAGCCGGGCTGGGGCAAGAATGCAGATGGTGCAGTAGGGCTGGTCATGAGAGCAGGCTCTGACCAGCACTTAACTGACAGTTCAGCACATATCACTGAAATCCGGGTTCCTGGTGAGAAAAACAGGAATAATTTTGCTTTCTTATAGGAATGCAGAGAGAACAACTCCTTAAAAACATGTGTGTGGGGGGGATCCTTTGCAATAGGAACAGACCCTTGCTACAAACATACACCATCAGTGCCAAAACCCTACGTTGGACCTGTGTTGACTGACGGACAAGGAATTAATCACCACATCCCCTCCTGTTCATACGGGCAGAAACTCTGCCCATCTTGGAAGGGAAAACGGAGGATCATAAATCCTTTATTCACTCACTCTTGCTTATTCATTGACACTACAAAGGGGACTTAATCTTGGTTTAATGCTGGGTGGAAACACTGAGCTGACCTTCCTGGTGGCAGGGAGGGGTTGGCAAAGTCCACTGGAGTGCAAGGCCTGTTACCTTCTGCACAGGACAGGGCACAAAGCTCTGTCAGACAGAGAATGAAAAGTGTTTTATTAATGCTGGCCTTCCCTGATGCTATCCAATGCCAATATGCCAGAGCCTTGCTCTGTATGGACCTTCCTAGGGCCCCGAGAAGACACTTTTTATGGCCCATTCAGTATTACTTTATGCTGAGATGGCTGGCAGGGTGGCTTTGTATGGATGGGTGTGTTCCTCCAGAAAGACCCTGGCCTTACTAAATGCAAACTCCTTTTCTCTATTTGCTGCCTATTCTTTGCTTTTTCCTGCCTTCCTCTCTGGTAGGATTCATTCATCCCCTTTGCCCCATCCTGTAGTTTAGCCCCCCTCCTATAACAGGTTGCGTAGCTGCTTGTTGGACTAAATCCCTCTCTCACACTTTAAATAAAGAGTCCTTTTCATGGAAGCTTCCCAAGATCCTATGTAGACTATCTGCTGAGTGAGGCAGGCAGTCCTTCGCACGTGTTTTTACTTCGCTATAATTGCTTGTGAGCCAGAAACTTAGTGCCACACATCTCTTGCATAAAGGAACTGTAATTCCCTATGCTCTACTCCCCCCCTTGCTGTGTTTCTGATTATTTTGCCAGTTTAAGATACCATTGGAAAGAAACCCCAGGGAGTGCAGAACATATGACATTCATCAGTGAACGCCATGCTCTACTGTTCTTCTGTGAGAGTCTAGGGTGAGGGGGGGAAATATTCTTTCTTCGTGAACATGTCAGGTGATTGAAGCTAAAAAACAAAGCTAAACAAGGAATAGGCAGAGAAGAATTCTAGTATAAATAAATCAACAAATAAATAAGTCTCCTGCCAGCCCAGGATTTCTTAGGTGGGAGATTGCTCATAACTTTCCCCCAGCTGTGATATCCTCAATGTGTTTTGAGTGCCCAAAGCCTTGTTTCTCATGGCCTGAGTGAAGATAGTTTTCAAGATGCACTGAGAGGGGTATCTGGGTCATTCAAGGAATCTTCCTGGAAAAGTCACAGCGACACTACTCCCCACGCATACACATGGTACCAACACTTGTGCTTTTAATCTAGTGCATCCTTCCTTTGGTCCTCATTTGCCACCTCCTCCTTTGTGAGCTGCCTTCCACCTGGTGGTTTTCCTGTTTTATTGAGGGAAAGGGAAACCTTTCCATATGACAGTCTCCTCTCTCTTCACAGCACCACACATGCCTTTTGAAGTTCAAGTGGAAAACCTTGTCACATTTGCTATTTCAGTTGTCATCTGTGTGCTCAAGATCTGTGTCCTGGTGATGTCTCTCCACACTCCTCAGTGTTCTCACCAGAGATGAGTGCAGGCTGAGGATTCCTCTTCTCTAAGCACTTCTCACCCACCTCCATCTGAGAGAGGTGTCTTCCTCTCTGAAGGTCTAGGAAACAAGTTCGTATGTGTGATTTGAGGCTGCTGAAGTGCCTTATGGTGCTGCAGCAGGGCTTCATGCTAGGAACAACACTTTCACGTCCACCCATATTTGGCCATCCATGTTACTAATCTCTGCAGCGAGACTTGGAGGCATCACCTTTGAGGTACAGTACCTGCTGCATCTCCCTGAGTGGGAGAGGAACTTTATCCAGAGGACTCTGGGTCTGGGGATATGGGGCAACGTTTCCAAAACAACCTGAAGTGAAGGCAGTTCAAGTTCTCAGCTGAGGCTTAGGCATCAGATCCCTTCTGAACTGCCAAAACCCAAATGAGGCTTCAGAATAGCTCCCTTCCCAACATTGAAGGCTGATTCATATAGGCATGCGAGCGCATCCTTCAGAGGGAACGCCCCTCTCAAGCTAGCTTTGTTTTTAAGCTGTATTGAGAGCCCCCAGCTGACAGGTTCACATTTGTGCTTTTGTGACAACTCCTGTCCTCCAACTGCTGCAGCTTGTAGCTGCTGTACTGAAGCTCAGGTTTGATAATATGCCAGGAGGGGTCTTCAGAGGCACCCACACCCATCCTAGAATTCAGCTGTCATACAGCCAAGAATGGATATTGAATCTAATAAATTTTAACAAACGGTTGAAAACACAAAGCCCGCAGGGGAAGGGAAGAACTGCTCTTCCAGGTGGGGAATGGGAGCCAGGGCATGAAGTCAAAGTTGAGGAGCTGTAGGATCACAAAGCACCACATCAGCTCTGTCCCCACTTTTGGGCTGTGGGAGCTGATTGGCGTGGCTACGTTTGGGGGTGTTTATCATCCTCCAGCGGTAGAGCAGAGGGCTGGGCAGAACAGGCAGTGCGCACAGCTGCTGTGGTTGCTGACAAATTTTGGGAAGGATCACTGGCCGCTGCCTCTGTCAAAGCAAACACAACGTGAGGTAAGAAGGAGATAGAGGTGTTAATACCATATACAGTTCAACAGGGCAGGACATGCATTTACAAGAAAAATGTCCCTTGGCTCAGGCAGACACAAACCAGAGTCAGTCACCAGGTTACTCAACCACAAAATGCACAGTTTCAGGCTGGGGATATGGCTGAAGTGCTGCTTGTTCTATCTGCACTACAGAGTTCTAGCCAGGATATTTCACTTATGAACTAGAAAAAAAAAGAAAAAAGGATTTTTTTTTTCTCCATAAAATCATTATTTTAACCTCTCTGATATTTTTTTAAAGAAAGAGCAGGAGGATGAGATTTGAGGACCCCTATTCTGTCTCTCTGGAAGCTCTGGAACGCAGGTGAACTTTCCCTGTTTCCTAGCATGACAAGGCAGCAGGAGTCCTATGGTAACCTAAGCAAACTCTCCTCTCGTCTCTCTCAGATGCCTGTAAATAGATGTCGCAATAAAAACAGATAGTTTTTATGACACCAGTCTTGAGCTATAATTTTCAGAGCCTTAACAAAGAAAAATATGAAATTAAATTAATTCCTGTCCTCTGCTCTCAGAAGCCAAAGATGGTATTTCTATGGGGTTTTAATACAGGCAGATGGGATATATGCTATGATGGCTTTTGTTTGCACTGTAGCCCCTGTTGCAATACAGACAATCCCAAGGATTTCTGGCATCCCCCACATTCCTCTTCCTACTGTGCATATCCCTACAGTGTTTCTCAGAGACCAGGCTTATGGCCATTTTCAGCAACAGCTCCATGGTGAAAGCCTTTGTTCAGCTAAAGATGGGCTCAGAGACCCCTTTTTTGTCCTTCCTGCTCCTTCGCTTTGCATGAAGAGGCTGGGGAAGCAGCTGAGGAACTCATCCCCAAACCTTAATCCCAGTACATCCCGGTACACACTAGTAGTTCTCAGGGCAGCCAAAAAAATCAAATTTGCTAGTGCAGAAAGGAAAAACACTTTCCTTTTTTAAAATACTGTGATTTTCTTTTTGATGTCTCTTGTGAAAAGCAAAACCTCAATGTGTTTTATTGCTCCCCTTGTGCAGATCTGCTCTGATCTGGTGCACAGAGTTTTCTTTCCCAGACTCACAAACACTTCTGTGGTTCAGCTGAACACAGCTAAGAGTGGTGGGAATGCGAGCAAGGAAGAGAGTGGACTCCAGCAGTACAAAATAACTGCTATTTATGTAGCAGTTATTGAAGCCTGATCTCCACAGTTCACCTGATCAGCAGGTTGCTTTACATTGTTTCTGTGCCAATCCACTGAGAAGGCATGAACGCCAAAGAGCCACGCGAGTGGTCTAACTGGAGATTAACAGAATACCAAATCCCGCATCAAGCAATGTCTGCCTGGCTCATATCTGCAGGCATTAAAGGGGGAAAGATGCCTCTGGGAGGTCTGGGACTTGACCGGCTTGATCCGATCCTCAACAAGGACAAAGTGCCAGGAGGGAAAGACAGAAATATACTCCCTATTGTGTCTAAGAACAGAACATCCTCAGGGGAGCAATTTTACCTCTTCTTTTTTTTTTATCTCAGCGCTGGCTTATCTAGATCATGTCTCTCAAGGTTTTGAAGTTCAGCAGCTGCGATAGTAGGGACCTCCAAAACTCACCACAGCCATCAGCAGAGACCTCAATTTAAAAACTTTAAGTGGGGGGAGGATTAAATGATTTTGCTTGACTGTCCAGTCAAACAATTTACCTTGCAGGTGTCTCCTGGAGGGCATGCCACCTGCCCACTTGGCAGTTCCCAGCAGCTGCCCCACAGGGCAGAGAGTGGTGCCGAAGGGACTGTAGTCAAATTCTCGACTAATGCAAATGGAAAGTTCCTTCAAAATATACAGACCTGGCCCAGCTAAGACTCTGGCTAGAAAGCACGCTGAGAGGATGGCTCTGGCAGCAAGTTCTCCTGGTTGAATGGGTGGCAGAGTCTTGATCCCTTGGACTGGTCACTTCCCTTTCTCACAATAAATTACTTACAAGGAGCCATTCTCATGAGAATCCATAGTAGATGTGTGGCATTTCTCATGGAGGATGGCTGAGTGTTTGGCCAAGGAGTGAGGGTGAGGACAAAAGTGCCAATACATAAATGGAACATTTATGAAAACATCACGTCCACACTCTGCACCTGTAGTGGAGCAGTTAACCTCTCCTCTGACAAGTAGCCAAGGCAGATCTAATCTGTCTGAGTTCTTATAAGCCTGCTCATCCTTTACAAAGTAAGTGGTACCTTCAGACCAGTTAGCTGGATTCTGAGTCCTTACAAGCTGCGTTTGGGCGATCATAGCTTTGATCTAGTGTAGACCCTGCATGAACAGGTATGTAAAATGAGCCTGTTACTGCCAGTGGATTTCACAGAAGCACAGGTTAAAAGAGGGGCTGCTGACTAATCGTAGGTGCCTGGAATAATTTATAGATCACTAGGGTACTTGAGTTATTAATGAAAATCTGGTAGATATGGTACAGGGGGCTAGGTGGGCTACCCCAGGGTCCCATTCCCACCATCTGCTTCTGGGCGCACAGATACTAGGACTGCTTTGCATTCTTACGGTTGTCACTCAAAGATGATGAGATGATGTGGAAATGCTGTATGCAGCTACTAGCAACACACACTGCAGATCAGTGCAGAAGCTGAAATACTCATGACTGCCTGTATAATAGCTGTCAGTTTTATTTCCACTAGTAGAGCTAAGGTGTATATTGGGGTCAGGACTGAAAGCAGCCCTAGAATATCTTGCAAAGTAGGAGTAAATCATTCAGCACCCTCTATTGTGCAGGAGATATGAGTCATTCCAGACAGAACTGGATACTCCTAAATTGGATACCTTTATTCTTTTGGGACTTCTGGGCTAGAAGTCCCAAGGGCAGACATTGGGATCAGAAGGCATGGTAGCTGGCAGAGGAGGTCATAGCTTCCCTGAAGCCTGTTCTTCATCAGTCTCCACTTCTAAGAATATAGTAATGATCTCTGATACATTCCTGCCCTCGCCTGTGGTGGTTGTCATCATGCCCCCTCCTGCTGCTGAACACAGCTCTGTGGACCACAACGACACTCCAAGCGCCTTCACTATTTTTCCTCAGCAGCAGATGTACTCTGGTAATGTTGGTAGCAAGCCCCACAAACTTAGTGAGAGCGTGTGTAGGTTGCCCTTTGCTGGTTCCTGTTTTGAGGTGTTCTAGGTGTCCCTGCTGCACTCACACCACGGCTGTTCGTTCAGGATGAAACGGGGATGCACAGAGCACTGCAGCAGTGGCAGGGCTGCAGGGGAAAAGCTCATCTGTCTGCAGGTGCGTGTTCCATTTCCTTGCACTGTAGGACAACTCCCACACTAAAGAGAGTTTGTAGCTGGCAGAAATAGGGGAGCAAGGAATTTTGCTTGTCATTATTACTGAGTGAAACCATGGGATTGTTCTGCCACTTTTCTCTCTGTCTATATGCAGGCAAAGCTTCCATGTGGATATTGCAGCCTTGAATGAGTATGAAATGCAGATTGTAGACCATAAGCGGGTAAAGACGAGGATCCACCTCTTGTGCAAAGGGTGGCATGGTAAGAAGTTACTGGGACAATTGCACATAGTAGCATAAATAAGGAAACAGGTACAGATTTTTGCCTTGCCCAAACCAATAGACAAAGGTACTCACACTCTGGAGCTGACTCTCTGCTTACACCTCTACTCTGGGGTCTGTAAATCCACGCTTGCCTTCATTAACCAGAGTGGGTCTCTCAGTTCTTGTGTGCCAGACCAACACCTAGAGAGAATCACAAAGAGTTCAAGCATTCTGGATGCCATGGGAATGCTGAGAACAGCACATTCATCAGTTGGGATCCTCACCAACCTGGGACTCACATATGTTCTAAGCACGTAATTCAAAGGGGTTGAGCCTGGGAGAGACTTCACGGGCACATGAAGCAGTAATAAGGAGGAAGGATCATTCTGGACAGAAACCCCAGACTCAACCCTTTGCCAGTCCTCCTGGATTTTGGAGAAGCAATTTGGGCACAAATTGTACAGCTAAGGCTTTTTTTCTTAGCACAGTTAACAGTGCATAGGACTGTTCCTCAACACTCTGAGTTTCACATCTGTGAAGAATTTGGAGGTTCTGTCCATCTGTCCCAGCACTATTTGGTGCTGACGTGTGCCAGCACAGGGCAGGCAGTGGAAGGTGGAGGAGCATGGCAGGAGACTGCAAAATCAGCCAGGACCCAGCAAGGAGAATGTATCTTCAAGGTCTCTTGTCCTGCTCACCTTTGTGCAGTTGGCTGCTTTGGGCTCCAGTCCATCCATAGTCACTAGATCCTTCAGCAGACTGGTTTCCTGGTAGCCTCCTTTAACTCCCTCCAGCTTGAAACTGGCCTGAGGCTTCTCCAAGATCAGCTTGATGCTGATAGCAAATCCAGCCATGTCAATAGCAAAGGGCCGGTTAGGGTCAAAGACGGTTTTCCAGCCCACCACCTTCCCTGCTGGGCTCACTTTGGGGGATTCATACCGCAGTCCCCCAACGAAAGCCACTGGCCAGACTGACACCCTCCTTGTGTAGCGCATCTGTGTGCCAGAAAGAAACAGTGTTGTGAGAATTCAACCCTGTGACGTTTGTCCCACCCCATTAGTATATCATCCTCTGTTTTCATTGGCACCTGTCCTCCCCCGTTGAATTCCCACACGATCACATAGCTCGAGGCAGCACAAGTTCTTGTACGCCTGTGCTACTGCTTGCAGAGCTACAGCTTGCAAAGCCACAAAGCTATTTTAGCATGTTCTCTGAACACCAAACTCACTGCTTTTCCATACCCACATTCAGTCCTTCAGAAGAAGGAAAACCTTTGTTTTTCTGTTCTCTGAATTTTTATATTTTTTTGTAATCTTTTTCATCACTTTTTAAAATGCCACACACAACTTCTGCCAGGCCTCTAGCTCCGTATTATCAAGTCTCTTCACTCCCAACTTCATCCTCATGCAAGTCATATTCGTCTCCAATTGATGAATCTTTGTCCTCATTTACTGCAAAGTCCCCCTACCCTTGTTCTTCCATCCATGGCTACTGCCTAAAGAGTGGAGGTTTACTCAAATTGTCAGAAAGGACCTGGAATGAAATAAGACAGGATAAGCTTAACAGATCTAAAAATTTCTGAAAACTGGAAATATGTTCTGATGCATAATTCTGTATTTGAAGTGGTGGTGTTCAGTTTGGCTCAAATAAGTGACAAGGGAGTTTACTGAATAATCATTTCTGTGAATTTGCAAAAGACTTGGCATCTCACAAAAGCCAGGTTTCCAGCAGAAGTCTGGGCAAGCTTCTATAATCCCAGGGGCACAGTCCTGTTGTGGTGGCTGGAACTCAGAGTACAGAAGGGCAGCCAAGGAGAAAAGGTGGATTAGAAAGTCAACTTTTCTAGCATCTCCTACCCATCACACCACTACAGCACTGCAGATTTATGCTTTGGCAGAAGTTTGTCTTCTGTGCTTATTTAAATCAGGTCAACGCTCCCTGAAGAGCGGTATAAATTCTGGAATGTGTATCTTCTGTTCCCTTGCAAAAGGGGCTCTAGCTGGTGCATTGTTGTGTGAGTGGCTATTCACATCTGCAGCCCACACTGTGGCAGATGTGCTCTCTGCTCTTTCAGCCCTTTAGAGTATGGCTACTGGGTTTCCATAGCTATAGGTTTGCACCTACCCTGTACCCAGCTCCCGTTGAGCGCAGGATACATGAGAAAAGCTCCAGGCAGCATGCCAGAGTCCTTGCCTCCCAGTTAATGATAAAAGTCCACATGGTAGCCCTATCTTTGCAAGCACACCTGACCTTAAGAGGCTTTGCAGCTGCATTCTGCATTTCTGTCTCAATGTAATACTGTGGTTCTTACCTCTTCAAAGAGCTCCAGGCTGTAGGTGTTATCATCATCGGCAAAATACACTACCCCTTCTGGTGGTGGGGTGTTGCTGAAGCTGTCCCTCAGCCAGTGTAGCCCCAGGTTTCTCTGCAGTGTCCCCCTTGGGGTGTGGGATGGGATCCAGGACAGCCCGACCTTCAGACTCTTGGGTGTCTCCACATTGAGGTGGGTGAAGTTGAGCCCTGCCTTCTCCAGCAGGTTGGATACCAGGTTGGTCCTCCGGGGCGAGTCCTCCACCACCACCCAGTGCAGATTCTGTACATGTAGGAAGGTGTTGGCCAGACGGGTTAGCTCAGCTTTTTGCACTGGCCGGGTGTAGGTAGGGGTGATAACGAAGATGGTTGGCAGGGTGTGTGACCATGGGGGAGGCCTGGAGTACACATAATTCTGGATGACTTTAGGCGTTGCCCCTGTGCTTTGCTGCTGCCGAATGCATGATGGGAGGCCTTCTTCTCTCAGTGCAGATGTGCCATTGAGGAGAGCTTTAGAGGTCACATTCTCATCTGTCTCTTCTGGGACAAAAGGAAGGAAACAAGAAGAAGAAAGATGTAGAGACCTAATCACTGCTGGGCTGCCTCCACTCCAGGGAGTGCTGGGAACAAATCTGTCTGGAATCGGTGCTCAGCACATCAGCATCCTCTCCCTGAAGCCAGCCTAAGGTGCATGTTAAATGCACACTTAGGAACAATTTGTGTGCCTGCTGTTAGCAAAACCCTGCCTTCAGGCAAGTTTGTTTTTGTTTAAGCCATCCCATGAGACAGCGTCTCCTACCCAGGGTTTGCATCAGCAATCATCACAACTACCAGCACGCTGACAGCAGAGCTCTTGCACTTACTTCTTATAAGGCTGAGGTAGCGGGTGGTTGGGTACTGGTGCCACAAGGTTAGGAGTAGAGCCCATGGCAAGGCGATCAGGAGCGTGGTAAGAAGGTTACGTCTCCTCAGCATGCTGCAGAGAGCTTCCAATGCCCAGGCATCTCTCTACCCTTCAGAGCAGAAAAAAGAATAAGGCCTCTGAAGTATAAGTCACCACAAACATTAGGATGGTAAGTCTAGAGGCCAGACTAATAGTCAGAGTTTGGCTTGCTTGGAGGGAGGCACGATAAATGTCGGGTCTCAAACCAGCAAAGCATTTGTCTATGTATAAGTTTAAAGGGAGCTCCACTAATGTTGCAGGCATGAACCATTATCCAGCTGCCCTGGTCAAGTCTTGTGCTATTGAATAGAAGCTTTTATCTATTTATGCTGCTATAAAGAAACTCCTGCTGCCCCACGATGAACCCCCTGTCCTTGACTTGGGGTCATTTGTGCTGTTGACTATGAAGCCAGAGAGGACTGTTACTTACCCCTCTCTCTGGGGCTGGTATTAATTCCTTAGAGTTAACGGTGACCACTTAATTTGCTTCTTTGTAGAATTTTTAAAAACTGTATGCAAGATTTGTGTTACTGTATATGCAAGTGGACAAACCAGAAAACGTCAGAGGTCCTCAAGAGAGGCAGCATCTCTTTCACTGCAGTTTGAATTCATCCACTTTATGCAGATGCATTGAGGCAATCAGTGATGTATGCTATCATCTACAAAGTTTTCCACAAAGTCTCTGCCTCAGTCATTCCACAGTGCTGGTGATGCCTGCCGAAAATTTAATTATTCCACATCTCTCTACTCTCAGCTTGCAGTGTCTGGCCACTGCAGCATTTATTTTAAATCACAGACTTCAGAAAACTTTAATTTATTTCTTAGTACTTCTGTAATGCACGTGATGACGAGATCTGAGGAACCACAACAGTTAACATTTGTTTTTGAAACTCCTTCTGTAGGGTGAGAGGAACTAAAGGAGGATAAAGAGAAATAAAGGACAAAAGTACTGGGCATAATCAACAACAGGGGGTGGCTTATTTACAGATGGTCCAAACTACAGTAGTCCTGTGCTTGATTTTTCACAACTGTTGAGCACCTTCAGCTCTCACCAGTTATTATGATTTCCCAGACAGAGTGAGTCTCTCTGGAAATCAGATCCATGGCTCCTCAAGGTAGCCATGCCTTCCACAAACTATCCTATATTAATAATCAGTTTGGAAAATACAGACCAATATGATGAGATCCCAGTCCTGGTTCACCTGATTTAAAGACTCCAAACAGCCTGTGTGCAGAAATTCATGAGATCCCAGCGATGACTTCTGGAGTCCAACATCAAATGGGCTCGCTTAGTGTATGTGTTGCCTTCTGTATGGCTCTGGCACAGTCAGTAACATTTTCCCACGACTTCTAGCTTCTGCTTTGGTGTTTCTCCAGGTATGCAATCTCCCAATACTGTTATTACACACCAGCAACAAAAGCACTGCTTCAGAAAGGGGGATCAGCTTCTGTGGCAGAAGAGCAGCCCTCAGAAACAACGAAGGGTACTGAGTGAAGCTACCTGTTGTTGTCTGAGGACTTTCTGCTATCACTGCAAGCAGGTTGCCTGACGTTTGATAGCTGGATTTTATTCCATTCTCCCTCCTGGTAACATCTCTAATCTCTTCCCTCTGGGTTTACCTTTCTGATGCCAAATACTTCTCCTGGTGGACTTCCTCGGTACCATAGTGCTGCTCATTAGGAGGCTACAGGGAGTATAAAACTTTCATTAGCCTCCCGCAGAGTGATTTCTGTAGGGAAACTACAGTCACACCCTGGGAACTGAATTGCTGCTAAATGGCACAGCTCCATCAGGCCAAAAGGGCTCTGCTTTGTAGTGACAGCAGCCCCATGGTACTTTCGGAAGATATCAGGGGATGCTATTCTAAATACATCCTCTGGGATCTTCTTAGGACCTGTCTTTAATTTTTTCCCTGAATTTTTACTTTGATGTCCAGAAAAAACAAGGATTTTATGATCGCAGGGCTCAGTGCCCTAATGCCAATAACTATCAAATCTGTTTCAGCCAAATCTGACAGAAGACTAGCACATCTCAGCAAGTCTTCTGGCAGGCAAGTAGATATTCACAAGCCCTATTAAGGAAATTGCTGCAACATGAGCTCATTCCTTGTTAGACACCAGTAGTACCACACTGGAGCAATCCCCCAAGGGAACCTATATCCACGGCTCTTCAAATAAACTGTTCATAGTGATAATCTCTAATGCTTCTTACACCTTCACTCAGGAAACACCATGGTGACCATTCCTCTACTTTCAAGCTATGGAAAACTGATGAAAGGTGGGCCAAGGAACTTGGGTGGCTGGGGGCACACACGACTGTTTGGGTGATGCCAGCAGGAGCCTTGTGCAGCAAACATGCCAGCTCTGCACAACATCATTGCTTGCTGATGGCTAGGTCCAGGGCATGTCCTTCAAGCTTCAGGGCTGAAGGCACAGGTGTGTGGTAAACTACAGATCTATGCTGGATACAGGGCAGGATGGTGTGGATGCACATCATGGGCTGCTTGCTTTCCAGGATATCCATTCATTTACCAGCATAGCTGCACAGAGCAAGGCTTCCCATCGCTCAGGGACATGAGGGCAGACAGAGACACCAATGAAACCCAAGGAAGACTGCACTGCCTCATAACAGCAGCAGACACCTAGGTCTACCCGGGTCCTAGCTCAAGCTTTTCACAGCTCCCTGCTCCCTCTAGTATGCCTGCAATGACAAATATCCCTGCACTAGAGTCAGGCAGTATTTTGTTCCTTTATTAAAAGGCCCTTAATTTCACGGGCACAGTTTCTATGCAGTGGGCTTGCCATGATTGCAAACTCAGGTTGCTTCTGGAAGGGAGGAGAGGAAGAGGTGGTGGTGGCAGCTGTGTGACCAAGAGAGCATGTGTGACCAAGAGAGCACAGATGAGAGTGGATCAGAGTTAGAAAAGCTTTAACGAATCCTCTTTCTAGTTCTTTCTCCTCCTCATTGCAGCCAGACTTGTTCAAGCTTCCCAAACACTGCAAACAAGCAGAGATGCTGCCAGTGCATGCAACTCCCTTGGTGCTCCCTGCTTATTTATTTCTATGTGCACCTTCTCTCTATTGCTTTTCCAAAGTATGAAATACTGAAGATGTTAAATCTCACATAAAGAACAAGGTCACTTGTGAACCTCACAGAGGAATCTGACTTCAACCCATTTTCAGAAAATTTGTCTTGGAATACATTATTTTCTCTTTAAAACCTTACCATCTCTCCTCAGCTGCAATCCCATGCATCTGCCATGCTTACGCTCTTCTCTGTTCCTTTACATCTTTCACCTGCCTTTTCTCAGTCTTTAAATCTCTCTTCTTCCCTGTTTCCAGGGCTAGAGGAATCCCTTGGCTTACTAATAATTTTAGCATTCATTTTCTTTCCTTCCTTGCACAAAAGCCCTTTGCATTTTCTTAAAGTGCACCCTGCACAGAGTATTTCCCATTAAGTGGTCCATTAAAGCACCAGCCTATCCTTTAAAAAAAAACAGCATCAAAGCCCACTCATATGTCAATGCCTCTGGGTAGCCTGCTGATAGCCCCAGTGGGGCTTGTGGAGGTTTACTGCACATATTTGTACCTACTTTTTATAATTAAAAACAAAGTACCCTCAGTGACTCAGATTAATTGCATGCCTTGCTGGAAGGCATTACTGTGTGTATTCTTGGCACAACCAGCCACCTTCCTTCTGTGTTTAAACCCATTCAGAGTCGATCCTATTCAACGAGATTCGTGATCAGAAGAAAATTTTGTGATCATCTCAGCCCATCTCCAGCAATCATCCCGTAATTCCTGGGTTTAAACTGTAGAGGGCAGGGACTGTCTCTTAATGTGCTTGTACAGTCCTGCACTGATCCCAACAGGAGCCTTTGGATGCGACTGCAATACAAATATTATTGATTGCACTCTCTCGCTGGCTCTTCTCCTCCCTTGCTATCTCCCCTGTTCTGCCTGTTCCCTTTTCTCTTCCCTTTTCTTTTACTCCTAGTGTCTCCTGCAGTCCTTGTTTGTGTTGCACACCCTTAACAACATTAGCTGGATGTTTGATGGATGCCTTCAATACACTGCCTGTAGCCTTCTTGAGCTGTTTTCCAATTACACATCCCTCTTCTTAATTTCATCCATCAATCTTCTGTTCTCCATTAAAAAATAAACAAACACACACACACAGAGCACAAAACTGAGTGTGATAGGGACAAAAGTGTTTCTCGTACTACTCTTTCTCCATGCTGCTTTGGCAGACTTCTCAATTCTCAGGAAACAACACCATCCAGTCTCTGTTTAGGTCCATGTGATTAAATGCAGGGGGCATTAATGTGAAAGGATTCCGGAGAAGAGAATGAGAGAAGCACATAGCAGAAAGAGCACAGCCCCAGCCTAGATGCCCCAGACTGATGCTGAAGAGAAGCAACATCTGGCCGAGGCTCAGAACATCGATCCCTTCATCTGCTGTTGAGTAACTACCAACACAGGGTACAATTTGCTACAGGCAGGACAGCTCAGACATTGGGATAGGGATAAAGATGCCCAGGCTGAAGAATGACCCAGGCAGCTTCACTGTTTAGATACAACATATGTGACTTTCTCCCTAGGTTTTGGAGTAGCTTGAAAGGACACGTGCAGGTGAATAGAAGAGAAAGGTGAAAGTTAGGGAGAAGCCCGGCTAACTGGGGTTTATAAGGTTGACATGTGAGTTCAGGTGCCTGCAATTTTTCTATAGCTCTGTTAAAAACCTGTTCAACTTACATCCTCTTTGATAACTCTGAAATGGTTAGGACCACACATCCTTTGGTAGTTCTGTCCTGAGGTCTCAGTTCTGCCCTCCACGCATCTGATTCAGCACAAGAATCACACCTTTTGAAGTTTGCCCTGCAGGCAAGATGATTTTGCAGCCTCTGGTTCAGGGCAGCCAGCCGGTCTGAGATAGGCTTACAAGACCTTCAATGTTGGACCAACCCCAGCCCCAGGACCGCATGCGTGTAGTCTTAGACACAGACTCTGCACATCATTGTCTTCCCAGAGGGACAAATTTCAGAGTTCAAATTGTCCCCCAGGAACATCCCGCCATCCAGTGTAAAGACTTTTCTAGGCAAGCGCCCAAAGTAAACTCGTCTCAGCTAATGGAGATAAAAGCTTCAAGGAACACCCTCTCATTTTTGTTCATACCATGTTTGCAAGCTTAAAGTTCTCTGTGTAGCCTGGGAGGAGACAGGCATGGAGAGGGGAGGAGAGAGAGATGCGAGGGTCAAAATCGAAGCAGAGCTGCCGGCAGGTGCAGATGACTTAATTTCACGCACTGAAACTGTCAGCAGGGTTTTGCCTGCATTTTGTTTCCTCTCTCCATCAGCCCCTAGCCACCTTGAGGAAGTCCATGCAGATTTCATGAGTTCCCTCACTCTCGGTGTGGGAGATATGATGCTGAAGGCAGAGCAGGGAGCTTTCAATTATTGATGAGAGCGACCTCTCTTTAAACAAGGAATGCATAATTCATGGCGGCACCGGTATTTGTGGTGATCAGCACCAGCTTTCTCTCTGCTTTGCTCAAATCCACAGGAAGCTGCTGTCCCCTCTCCCTCCATTCCCTTGGGGTTCATCAGAGCCTTCAGCTGAAACTTCAATACTATTTAAAATTGAGACATGGCAAGATGCTGCAGTGCTTTCCCTCACTGGGCAGCCTTCTGCCTGTTCGAGATGCACACAATAAAGTAGGAGGATGGAGACAAAGGAATTGCAGAAGTGGGTGGAACGGGTTATTGCTATGGGATAAGCATGGGTAATTACTGTGCAAATGCAGCCATAACAGGACATTTCTCAGCAGCGGGACTTCTCTCACCCTTAGACAGGTCTGCAGGAATGGCATTGATACAGGGCAGGAAGGACAGGCTAGACCTAAAGAGCGGTGCCCGAGGGTCCTTGTCCAGCTATATTTCTTGTGGGGGTGGGAAACAGAAGGGGGAAAGGGAGACTTGGTTTTCTGCCCGGTAAGTAGCAATTTCTCCCCTAAACTCAATTGGAACTGGGTGGCTGAAAAGCAAAGGAGAGAAAAAAAAAAAAAAGGAAGAGTATTTTTTTTAATAGGAAGGGAAAATTTAATGATAGAACAGGGAAGGGAAAGGCTCTTTCCTAAACCCACAGCTGGGATCTTGACCTCCCAGTAGCACAGGCAACGCAGGCCACTGCAGTCCCATCTGAAGGTGGAAGAGTGCTCTTCTGCTGGGGGTTTTAATCGTCCCTCTGCTGCAGACCTTGTGAATGGCAAGTGATGCCTGCTACCTGAATGAGGTTAGCAACCCCCCTGTGGCTTGTGGGGACAGAGGGTGGGGCAAAATTAAGTGAGTCTCCTGAAGAGACAAAACCCAGGTAACTACAAATAATAAAACAATGCAGGGAAGAACGGTCAAGTCCTTCCCCAGGGCAGGAAGAGTGGAGCTACCAGCAGCTGTGGGGTTTCAAGGTTCGGCCCCATCTACACTTTGTCACTCTGCGCACTAGCTTCTGTGGGGACAACTTCCCCAGGAAGTGAGTCACTCTTAGTGAAACAGCTGCCCTTCCCAAGTCCCCACGCTTCTTCCTCAGATGTAAAGAAAGGCTTCATTCTCTCCCTGCCAGCTCAAATCCTTTTGCCACATGGGACTGCAGTTACTTCAGCTCAGAAACCAGGCTCATCCTTGGGGAATGCACTGTGCACCCCCCGCAATCCCTATCCCTCCACCATCTGTGCAAATCAAGTCAAGCAAACCTCCAAACTTGGTTTGTAAACAGCTCGGTATGGTGTCTTTTGTGAGAGCATCCTTATTCCAGATACGTGGATCATGTCTGAGCCGCACCGAGTAGAGGAAGGTTACGCTTTATACAAGGCTTTGTTCCCAAGTTAAAAAAGAAATCAGAAAAAAAAACCCCAACAGAAAACAAAAAAGAAACATTGACGGTGCTAATTAAATCTGCTGGCTAGGTCCTCCAGGAGCCGATACTTTTGAGACAGCGCGTGGCTCAGCCTGCTATCCCCAGGTACATCAAGGGTATCCAGACACTATCTGGGCTATCAGCAGGAATGGAGATAACCCATTTCGGATATAGACTAGACCTTGAACTTGGCTGCAAAGCCCAGCTATGCAGGGAGCCTTCTGGAGCCTGCAAAAGGAGGTCTAAACTGCACTATTTTTAATCAGCCCAGACCCAAATGTCCTTCACAACTGACCCACACGACCTGTTAATGCTAGCCCATCCCCCTGGGCTTTGGAGAGGATGGGTTGTGACTCAGAGGGACACAGCCCTTCACCTCATCCCAATTTCTCTGTGACTGCACTGTGACGCCGTAATGCAGGGGTGCCAGAAATACCTAGGGAAAGATTGGCAGCTCAGGCCCAAACAGAAGCAGAAGGTACCAAAAGCCTCTTGAGACAGCCAGCTCTCTCCTGAGAGACCTCTCTGCTTGGAGTTATTCTCTCTTGAAAGAGAAATCAGGGGCTTATTAAAACATCAGCTTCACCCTCCTGCCACTGAGCTCTGACAGAACTGAGATCCTTTTTAGGCACTGATAACTATTACAGAATAATCATTCGTGAATCAGCCCAATATCTGCATTATCAAAAAAACCCCAACGTTTCCTTTTTTTGAAGAGGCAACATAATTCTAAGGAAGCAAAACCAATACCATATTGTTCCAAAATATCTGTACATTTCATCTGGATCTTTCCCTACTGAGCAGATACCTGTTCAGCAGGAGTGGGAGCTGTCACTTCACAGGTTTCTTACAAGAGCAGAAAGGCAAACCCCATAGTATTTGCTTCTAGAACATTTTCAAAGATGGAGGGGAATTACCTTTTCAGAGAAACAGGCATTAGGCATTATTTGATGGATAATTACATTTCACAGGTGCTTGTTTTGGAAAAAAAATATATCACATTGATCACAAGTTCCTTGTAAAGATATGGGGCCCAAAGGCCAAAACTATTCCTCTGGTAGCAGCTACAACACAGAGATGGGCTTTGATCTTAGCTATGTGTCAATATGACATCAAATGCAGACCTCCAGAGGAACATACTGTCACTAATGCACATTCTTGATTGATTTAGACAGCTTCTTTTCTTTCTACTTTCAAAGGCAATGTCAAAATGCTCTTCTCTGCTGGACTTCCCGGTTACTCCTAAGGAGGGCAAAAGAAATTGAAGGAGAAGCTGCTCTGGCTGAAATCTCACTGCACACGAGCGGAACAGCAGCTATGCCAGCTAAGACACAGACAGAGATAAAGATGTCTACTGTCCTCCCCAAACCTGTGGAAATACCGATATTTTAATGTCTACATGTGTACGTCGGTGCCTTCATTCCCTGGAAACAACTGTGGGCAGAGGATGCGCATGGTATATGGGCAACAATCCCCCAGAGATTTTACTTGGGAATGCTGGCTGAATGATATGATCAATAAAAGCATCGTGCAAACAGCAAAGCTGGGCAGAATGTTTTCATGGGTGGCTGCTCCATAGATTAACACAGTATGGATGCTGGCCAGCACTGATGAGTTGCCACTACATCACACAAATGTTGGTTAAGTGAGAAGTGGAAAGAGGAGAGAAACATCACCTTGGTCTTCTTGATGGACGTTTTTGCTGTTGCAGCTCTCTGAGCGGTGTGAAATATGCTCAGCTAGCTGAGATGGTCCAAAATGCTAATTCTGATTACTTCCTCCAAATAAATCATCAGCACTCATTAGATTTGCCACTTGCTGTGTGGCATCCAAGTGTCATGCAGATACTTTTAAAAACAAACATAGATGGAAGAAATAAACTGTCACCTAGAGAACTGTCTTTTGCCATAGATACATGTTTCAGTCTGCTGCTTGATTTCTACCTTAAATGACACAGCTCATCTCCGTAGCTTGATTTAAAGAAATATCATAATGACAATTTGAGAGTCAGAAGACTACAATGTCTCTTCTCCTACCCTCTGCACATGACATGAAAAGGGAGGGGATTGAAGGAAAGAAGGGTTAGGAAAGCAATGGCCAGTGTCCTGCCGAGGCAGTCCTTCTCTGTCCTGACAGAGAAACTGTTGACTCCAGACCCAGGCAGGTGACATCCAAATGAGATCTGAGATTGAGACCTATATGCACTGCCCATCTTCTGGGAATGCCAGGGGAGCAGCAAGCACGATAGCTGAAATATCTAACTTGTGCACCATCAGCAGCTGCCAGAAGATAACCCTACATCATGACAAACAAAGTACACAGTGGATGCATTTGGGTGAACAGATGGAGATGAGGAGTAGCAAAAGCCAAATGCCTCTTTCTGACAATGATCCAGTCCTACTAGAAAGAAAAGGTGTGGGTTTTGGTTTCTTTTCTTCCATATCTTGTCCTGTTAAAATGGAAGAGGCTTTGTTGGCAGGGTAAGGCAAGCTGTCAGGGAATTCAGGGCAGATATACTCACAGCACAAGAAAGAAACTTTGCTCTCTCCCATGGAGTGCATAGGGCTTGTTTGCGTCGGCATTGCTCTCTGCTCTGCCCCTTAATCATGAATGAAATTAACTTGGTCTAAAACTGGTCTTTGTACGTGGTATCTGTAAACTTTCTCTTGGGAGGGTGGTCAGCTTATGCTGTATTGTACTTGTGGGCTTATCTGTGAACTTGTGTGTTTTAGGCTGCTCCAGACCTGGATGCAATAAGGGGTTGATGCTACCCTCCAAGCTGGTAAGTTAGCTGCTCTGTCTGTCCTTTGAACTTTGAGTGTGATCTTTGCGCAACCAACAGCAAGAAAATACTGGGAGATACCTCTCTCCATCTCTTCCATCTCTGCACTCAGGGCTGCTGAGGAGTGCTGTCCTTCCTACCTCCCTCCCATGTGCACAGGCTGCCAGTTACCCTTCGGCAAAACAGCTGAAGGAACAGATTCCTCCGACTGGAGGAAGGAGAGGTGAACTAGGCTCTGTCTGAACCCTTCTCTACACTTGGAGAGCCCTTAGAGCTCACTTCAAAGGCAGACAAGGTTGGCCTGAAACATCAGGGCAGACAAAGAGCAGTCTCTCCTTGAAACAAGAAATGAGCTGCTGCTGTAAATCTTCAAGGTGAATCAAAGTCTCTCATGTTTCTGGAGGTGAATGTGGCTCTCCCCTTGTGCTGGGAGGAGGAAAGCCACCTCTGGTTATCATAAAGCTTTCTGAGCACTGAGTCAGTGCATAGTGTCCCCAGACAGCGATGTTAGTAAAAGCCGCAGAACTAGAAACTGGATCTCTAGAAACGCAGGAAAACCTTACAAGGTGGATAGGGAGAAATGCTGGCCAGGCCGAGATCTGTCCCTTGGTAGTACTTGGCAAAATGCAAATAATTTCTCCTTTCTAAAGATCTGCTAGGGGACACCTCATCTACCTGGAGTCAAAGGTTAACACCCCTACCTCCTTTTCTATTGCTCTACAGAGATGAGAAGCTGGCACACGTCTGATGGAGGAAAGAAACTCGTTGTGCACCTTGGAGCTTTAGAATTTGCCAGCTTGCCTTTGACTGCCCAGCCCTGAGATACAGCTCAGCTGGGCTCATGCTTAACTTCAGCAGATGCTGCCTGTGGGCTCTGTAGAGGTACACAGGGATAATCAGGATTTGGTTTCTGTTTGCTTACTAATTTGAGCCCCTGCTGCGAGATTTGAATGTTTCCGAGGAGTCTGTATTAGCTTTAATGATTAAAAAATTATTTCAATGCTTAGTGAAGAAGATGCATGATCTGTCATTGAAGCCGCTTAGCAACAGGACTCATTAAGACACATATTAGTACAGAAAGATACCCTTGCCCCAGCATCCTCTTGGAATGACTATCCACTCATCTAAACAAGATAAAGGTATTTGCTGGCCTCCTTTGAGGCCAGAGGATAAAGCACTCAACTGTGAAACAAGATTTCTTCGTTCTTTTTCTTTCAACCACATGCAAGTATGTGAATCTGGGCAAATCATTTCACCTGCTTCAGTGCCTCAGTTCCCCCCCAGGTAAGATAAGCACAACAATGTATAAGCACTTTGGGGAAATGACTTTCAAGTGCCTAAGCTCATTAGGAAAAAAAAAAAAACAACAAAACCAACAAACCCTTGCAGTGCGTAAAAACTGTCTCAGGTCCTTGATGGTAGCTTACACCAACCATATGGTTCACATCACAGTCCTGAAGCCTGACATACAGTTAGCAAACTATAGAGGAGAAAAAAAAAATCTTCTAGTGCCTTACCACGTGATGGTAGTGAATTAGGCATGTTAAAAGTTGTTATCTGTCTCAAAAGAATTCACTTTACACAAAGCCTGGCGAAGTATTTCTGGTTATCCTTCAAGGAGAAAGAGGGTCCACCAGTGCTGGGGCAAGATCTACTTTTGCTCACAGGAACACTGTTAAATACCATATTTGAAAGAAAAACAGTAATACTTGCTCTCTTTTTATTCTTGAACCTTCCTTGAACCATTCAGGCAGCACCATTCTCCTTACGAGGAGGAACTGAAGCAGGGAGGAGGAAGCAGGTAGAAAAGAGCCATTTCGGTCCACATGTAAGGCTTGATGTGTTTCTAGCTCTTGGGCTTGAGTGCAGGGTGTTTTAACTTCATATCTGAATGCACAAACCTTGGACAGACCTTAGTGTGGGGTGCAGTACAGGGAGGACAGATGAAAGAAAGATGAAGGAAGAAATATGGGTGTAGGTGAGACATTAAGTTGTGACTGAAACTGATTCCTGACAGAATAAGAGAGAACAGATTAGGTTAATGGAGATGAGAGAACGGGAGAAAAGAGGAGGAGACCAAGGGGGACAGCAAGCAGAAGACACAGTCAAAGCTTCTGAGTTCTCTCTGAAGCGATTGCCTATATTGCTTCTGCCTTTTCTTTTTTTGTGTGTGTGATCTTGCCTTAAAATTGCAGGAATGTGGCAGCACAGCACTGGCACTCTGATTTATTAATTCCACCCCGTCCCACCAGCCCATAAAACAAAAGCATCTGTGTTTGCTCAAAAGAAGCACATGAAGGGCCTCATTCACTTCAGAGGTGGAAAGGGAAGCTGGCAGATACAGAAAAGTCATGGGCGTCTCCTTTCCTTTTCACCTTTGTGTGGATCTGGGAATGGGGGAAGGGCTGCAGGGGGGATGGATCCAGAGAATGGGGTATCAGGAGGGAGAAAGCTAAGATCACCCTGGTGATCCATGGAAGGGAAGCAGGACCTAACAAATGCACTGGACTGGGCCACCTACGTAAGGAAGGTGGCCCAGCACTGCAGAGGGGTTAAGATACCTTACTGCCACCCAGGCTTACCCTGAATTGGTGTCCAAGGTGGCATTTTGTGTGGTTTTGCCCTGATGAACCGCATTCCTGTTCTGTGATCGCAGCCAGGGCTTTCAAAGAGCCCAGGACTGGTGCCTGACCTGGAGCTATGGACATAGCTATAATAATAAATTAAACTGCCAGTCATAGGAGAAACATCCCCTTACAGTTGTCTTTTAGCATGCTTTTGGAATAAGGAAGGCTCAGAGTGAGATGAATATTACCTACCCTACTTTAATGACTGGGGCATGGAGGGGGAGAGAAGCCAGCAACCTGTACTCCTGCCTGGCAAGGATCAGCTGCATTATTTCAAGAAAGAGGAACCAGGAGATTGCTGTTGGACACAGAGGACCTTGCTAAAACCTCATCTCTACCCCTGCAGTTAGAGACTGTCTTCAGAAGTCAGGCTTCCCTGCAACACCACACGGGGAGCTTCACCTCAGGGGAAGCAGGGTCTGCAAGCTACTGCTGCCTGCCTAGTCCTTGGCCTTTCCTCCAAGTTCTCCCACACAAGGACTGCCTAGGAGCAATCCTGCTTTGCTAGCAAAATGCAGTTCCCATGTGCCCTGCACTCCCACACACAAACCCACCGTGAACTTACAGAATGAGACAACACTGCTGCTCTGAAATCTTTTATCCAGAGCTCAGATTGACTGCTAACCCTGTTCAGCTCCAAGTAATCCCAGCACTTTGCTTAACTAGAGGCTGGCTATACTGGGAATAAACGTCCTTGCTCTCGTTGCCAAGGGTTAACATCCAAAGAATAAGAAAATACGATTTTCTTTCATAATGCAGCATTATTCATAAACCAGCACCACACAAAGTTGCCAGGATGCTGGTAGTCTATTAAAATCAACAGCACAGGCAGGGGAAGTGGCAGCTTAAACACCACTGGACCAGCTCAAATCTCATCAGAACTTAACCCAAACCCACTCCAGCTGACAAAGCCCAAACCTATGAGAGCTAAGCGTCAGCACGCAGGATGGAAAACATGTACTTTTGCTTCAGCATGGAAACAAAAATATGCCCCAGTGATGATCTTCACTCGAGCATGCCTGTCTCCTTTTGTCCTTTGTTTCTTACATTGATCAGTGCTGTGGGCTTTGGAAGGCACAAGAAATCCTATGCTAGACAACTGTGAGAGGTTGAAGTCTGAAGATTTAGATCTATTTCAAATGGACTGTCCTGTCCAGAGATGAATTATCTACTATCCATCAAAATGTCTTTTTTTTTTTTTCCCCTGAACCCTACAATCAGCACTAGCAGCATCTTGTAGCAGTGAGTTCCTTATGTCACTACACACAGTATGGGAAAATACTTTTATCATCAAATTGCTACCTTTCACATTTTCCTGAACATAATCCAGTTCCTCTACTAAAAAGAGCCATGTAGAGAAGCATTCATTCTCCCTGTTGCTGACGGCTTTGGTTTTCACCCCAATGTCCCTCCTCATTTGTCTCCTTGAGCTACTGAGCCCCGTGTTTCCAAATATCTCTATGTGTATCAGGCATTTGTGGCGTTACCTGTTCAGAGGAGAGATGAACAGCAACCAAAACCTAAAGGTCCCTGTGCTGGAGCTGTGGATCCCAGCTCTGTGTCACAGCTCTCTGGGAAGCCATGTCCCCTGAGGAACTTAGCTCACATTTTATAAATCTGAGGAATTTGTAGAGTGCAATGTTTTTATCTCAGGGAGAAGGATCTCAGACAGCCCCCTGTGCTACGTGGTGGAGGGCACCAACAAGGCAGTTGCTTGAACACTTGGGAACGCCGGCAAAGTAGTTAAATTCAAGCTCTTAAGGAAAGACCTTTGGGAGCACTAATGTCACATGAGAGTAAGCTAGAAGAAACTTCAAGCTCCTAATTATGAGCCTGCACAGCTTGAAACAGCATGAAAGGATAAGGGACCAAGTTTTTATAAGTGGGCTGAACATGGGGCAGGGTGCAGTTTGGAGATATACCCCAGCCTGGAGGAATTATGCCTGTGTCTGAGAGAAGGGTCCTGATAGCCACAGGTCTCATCCACATGCTGTATTTAATCAGTCTTTTATGATACTGGTAAGTTTTAAATCACAGTCCTCTTAGGCTGAGCTGCTTCCCAGCAAGTGCTTCTCAAGAGATGCAGGGGCCTTGTCTGAGAGACTGACGATCTGGGGCTGTTTCAGCGCTGACGCTATCAGCTGCAGTGTCTCCCTTGTAACGGGGGGTAGTCATCCTAACAAACAGCTCTGTATGTGGGCAGGGAGTGCTCTTAATCACGTATGCAGAGTACTTTGAGATCTCAGGATGGGAAGCAGTGCAGACAAGCATCATGCTTATTATTAGACAGAAAGGCCAGGGGCAAAAAGGGCAGAGAGATTCTAGACTTCTTGAGGGCCCTGCAGGTGTTGGGGACCTGGCTTTCAGTCTGCCTCACTACCACCTTTTTAGGAATCTTCTTTTATTAGGAACAATTAAATACAAGGAGGAAGGGGACAGATATCATCTTTCCTGTGTACATTCTGCAGAATAACTGCAGAGCTTTCCCAGAGCAATTTTGCATCCTTAGTAAAGGGCATCTTTGGAGCCTATCAAATACCTCATCCCTCATAGGGATACACGTGAAAGCTCACAGTCTAGGTATCTCTTTATTGCTGCTAAATACTGCTCTGGTACAATAGGGAAAACAGCTGGGAGTGATGAAGAAGAGGAAGAAGAGGCCTTGGAAGAAGCTCCAGGAGGCAGATGGGATAGCTTCTCACAGCTGGGACAGCAACATTGCCTCCTGAGGCATTGGTGGGAAGCCAGAGGTGACTCTTCCTGCAGAACCAGCATCCCAAGGGAGAGGGGCAGTGAAGGACAGAGCCATGAAGGCACTGAGAAACAGGGGTGTATGTAGGGACAATGCTGCTGGCAGGTGATTGCCACGGTGGAGGGGAGGAATGCCACCCAAGGGTGCCATCCAGGCTCCTGTCATCAAGCTGTCTGCTAGGTATGACTTCGCTCTCCAGCACTAAGGACATTTCCTGGTCTGCGGCTGAAGCAGAAGGAAATTCCCTGCCAGAAACCATCTCTACCCACGTTTCACAGGCAAGAAGAAAAGATGCTGTATACAGCCTTGAGCTGTCCAGTATCACCTCAGACACTCTGCAGGGAAGATGCCATTAGAAGACAAGTGCTAATTACAAAGACATTCCCAAACCATAGAAATAATGTGAATTTAAGAGCTATACATTTCAGGAGTATATTTTCTCTTGCATACATTTATCTGCTCTATAGCTCTGTACAGCTCCCTAGGCAACAGTCCTCCCAAATGACACCATAACAAAGCCCAGAGGTGCAGAAGCCTCACTTATTAAAAATTCTTGCTATTGGAGAAAGCGCCCTCGGCTCAACTGCTTTACTTTCCATCCTGTGGCTGCTAAGTGTCTTGCAAGTCAGGCTGTGGCCCTTTGCTATAAAGGTGGCTGCATCTCAGCTGTGCTCCGTGTCAGCTGGTTGAATTGCTTTGGGATTGCAAGGTTGCCTAAATGGTTTATCAGTTATTGTAATAATTATTATTACTACTACACTGAAAATATCAAAGAAGCCAAGGGCTTTAATTTGATTTTATCCAATTCCCAAAATACTCAACACTACATGTTAGCTGCTCAGCACATCTGCCTCTGTACATTAACTGCCTTGTGGAGTCTTAATTCAGTGCGGACTGAAGTGCCCTGAAAGTGATACTGAAGTCGCTCCTGGAAGGAGGGAAGGAATCACACCCACCAGGCTCCTGGCCTCACACCAGGCTGGCACAGCATGCACTTGGCTGCCAGCATTCGTGCACAGTCTGTGACCCAGCCATAGCCACCAGCAGGTAGCTTCCAGGAAATCACAGAGCAGGCACTGATCAAAAGCGATCCCGGCCCCTGTATCCTGCCTCAAGGCACAGAGAGAAGGGGATTGGTAGCATGCGTGGCTGCAAACAGATGTGACACAAGCTGTCACATGCAGCTCTGCAAGTGCTCCCCTCCTGCCCTGTAACCCTATTACCTAAGACTGATCTCCCCATATCGTCCTGCCAAGGTAGCCCATTTCAGAGCAATGGTGGCCTCCCTTCTGTGAGGACCCCATCCTGCTGTCTCTGGGCACCTGTCTCCCAGCTCTCTGTCTGGCCCCTGTTCCTAGCCCTGTTTGAGGGTGTTTGGCAGTCCAGGGATGTAAGGCATGAACTTCACCGCCCATTTTCCCCTTGGCACCACACAAAATTTGAGTCTGAGCAGAGGTGGGTGATCAGAGTCACGTGTGAAGCTGTGATCCCCACTACATTCTCTGCACATGGGCTCTGCAGGAGGCCTCCTCTGGGTCCAGGAAAAGAGCTTGAAAGCACCTGCAGAGCCTGCATCACTCGTGCTCCCCGACTCCTCGCTGAGCTGTGTGGTGTTCAAGTAGCTGGATAGGTATTTATTGCTTGTCATTATTGCTCTGCTATGGTGATGCTTTGTGCTGCCCCACTGATCCAAATACCCCTTCTCCCAAGTGCACACAGAAACTGCACCTTGGCAGCTTTGCCTGAGGAACCAGCTGCTTTTCTCCGGATTTACGGCACCTGGGGCTTTTCTCCCTCTCCTGCACCAGCTGCTGAGCCTAACCCTCCTACCCTTTGGCCCTGAGCTGGATGGGCCAGCGGCAGGACCAGGGGGGTGAAAAAAAAAAGTACTTTCCAACTCACATCCACCCAAAACTCAGCTCCAGAAAACCAGCAGGTGCATCCCCTAGTGCATCCTCGGCAGACACCTGTGTGCCAGGCAGGGGTGAAAAGGGGCAGAGCCTTTCCCCAACCCCCCCATCTCTTTCCCTGTCCTGGTCCACCTCTTTCCAGAGAGGAGCCCTGAGGTCCTCATGGTGATGCCCACTCGAGGTCTGTTCCCAGCAGGGCTGCGAGTGCACAAACCCCACGGCCCCTCTGTCCTTTGCCTTCCCTGGATTCTCTCAGAGAGGCACAATAAAACCTCTCGGGGTGGGCAGCGATGTGACCGGGACCCGCATTTGGGTAACCTGGTCAGAAACCTTCCCGGCGTTGACACGGCGGCTGCTGCAGCCACGGGGGGAAAAGGTACCTGCACCGGGAGCATCACGGCTACGGGGGGAAAAAGGCACCAGGAAGCGGGAGCATCCCGGCGAGGGAGGGGAAAAAAGACACCAAGAACCGGGAGCATCTCCCCACAGCTGGAAAATTCTAGTCCCGGAGTGGGACGTTGGAAGGCGTCCGCGACGCGGAGCGGGGTGCAAAGACAAGGGGTCCCCCCGAAGCGCGGAGCTGGCTGGGGCGCTGAGTGCAGGTGAAGTTTGGGGACCCCTCCCAGCGCCGGGCACCCGGGGGACCGCAAGGTCACCCCTGCATCCCAGCCGCTCCCGCCCCGGATCCTGGTACCCGGGGGGAGGCTCCCGCTTACCTGTGGGGATGCGCCGGTTACGGCGGCGACGCCGGGGGCTGCCGGGGGAGCATGGCCGGGCGGCGGAGGCGGCGCGTCCTCCGAGCCGGGACCGGGCTGGGACCCGCGGGTGGCAGCGCCCGCCCTCGGACGGCGCCGGCGATGCGGGTTACGCGCGGCGCGGAGCCGATTTAAGGCCCCCCCCGCGCCGGGGGCGGGAGAGCGCCGGGGCCGCCCGCTGCCGCCTCCGGCATCCCGCGGGGCCACCTTAAGCGGGGAAGGGGCTCGCGGGGGCGCGGGGAGGGACGGCGAATGAATGAATGAACGAACGAGCGGCGAGCGGGGCCGAGCATTGCCGCGCGCGGGCTCCTCTCCCGCCAAGGGGGAGCCTTTCCCTCCCCGGCCGGCGAAGGGGCGGGATGTTTTCTTTCCGCGCCCGCTGTGCTGCTAGCCGGGGGCCGGGCTGATTCCTCCTTCCCCACCCAAACTCCAGCCGCTCCAAGGGAGCGCCACCGCTGTGCGTCGGCTGAAGACGAGGCGACCCCCCTGCCAGAGCAAGGGGGGGAATCGCTGCTCGCCTGCAACAAGTGTGTCGAAGGCTGGCGCTCTCCTGCCCTGGCACCCCGCGCTGCCCTCGCTAGGAGGGAATCATCTATCGAACCCTCCATCCTCTCACCCGGCCATGCCCAGGTTGTACGATAAGACAAGAAGGATGCGGCCCAGAGGCAGGAGCCACGTAGCTTCCAGGCTTTGTTCTCAAAGCCTGATGTCTCATATTGCTGCTGCGTGCCTCAGTTTCCCTTTTAGCTCTGTGGTAGGCAAGGAGTGTTAATGCAACCGCTTCCCACTGCAGTGGCAGCTGGGTGATGTCTTGCTTTGGACACACGAGCAGCCTGCAGCCTCTCTCTGCCTACAAGCAAATTATCCAGGAACAGTACACAGACTCGCTTTGGTTTTCCCTTTCCCACCTCCCTTCTGAGCTGTGTTTCCTTGCCGTGAAGTCACCGTGCTCCTTCAGGGGGTGGGACATGAAGCAACTCTTCAGCATCTCAAACTGAGGCTGGATGCACAGAGGCTGGAAGGGGAAATCGGGGCTGTTATTCCTCAGGCCTGCTCTGGAAGACTTCTTTCCAGTCTTACCCTCCTCACATCAAGCTGGGCAGCACGTGTCTGTCCCCTGCTTATTCTCCCGAGAGTTGTGACTGCTGCATGCCAAGAGTTTATCCTAAAGAGGTTGCCACAGCTTTCAGCAAACAGAATCACAGAATC
>WAAB01018216.1:0-46566 GCA_013389865.1 Piaya cayana
TGACAGCTTCCAGCTGTGCAGAGTGCTTTAAAAATGCATACTTTTGCCTAAGGGAATTGCAGAATCAAGAAATGTAGAAAATTAAAATGCAAAAACATTTATGTAAAGAGCCAACAAAAGCCATTGAAACTAAGAATAATTCTTAGATACACAAGTTATATTGCGTGCTATATCTGAAAACTTATGTTTGCAGTTATTTCAACATAGCATGTTAATATTAAAATCATTTTAGTGGAAGCTGAAACAGGGAAATTCTTAAAACCTACATGCATGCTAAGTGTAGCAAGAAGACTTGGCAAAAGAGAGAAGATAATTAACATGTTGTGAAATTCAGAATAACTGCCTCATAAGGGAGCAGTCCTGACCTAGAGAGAGCTTAATTGCAAAGTACGGGAAAATTAGGACAAGAAACCCATACCCATGGAAATATTACAGAAAGCAGAGTTGTTTCCTGTAACTGTAATGCTGAAGCTGTTCTCTGTTGGATCTTTCTTCTCATCTGTTTTAAAGGTACAATGAAAATTTGGTTGGACTCCAAAGTATATTGCCTGCAAACAAAGGCAATATAAATCCCAAACAGTTACTGGCTTGGGATAACACTTTATATACTAGAACAGAACCAAAATGTAAAATGAATGTCAGTGTTAACTCTCCATTCATGTGTGTTTGAATTGATAGTGAGGACTTGCAGAACGTAGCTATTTGGGGTCTTGTCCAATTTGATAGTATTGCCAGTGGTGCAGGCTATGTGTATTTAAAATGGTTGTTTGCATCTTTTCAATAATTGGAAACATTACAACATACCCTGCAATATTCTGTTACTGTCAGACACATGGTAGGATATGAAGAAATTAGATTTAGACACAGAGAATGACAGATGTAATATTTAAGATAATTGCCATGTAATAGAGTCCAATTATTTGGCAGCATTTCATTAACTTCTCAGCTACAAGTTTGTCCACTTCTAAATAAATCCAGTTGTAATACTTACACAAAACAACAGCTGCAGTCAGTACTTGTGGATCACATGGTCCACCTGGAAGATTTGGCCCTGCATTTCTCCTCCTCCCTCATCTTCATTTCAAGATTTCAGTTATACTTTGGTAGCAAGTCCATATCATCACCCAAAAAAAAAAAGATTTAATAGGGCATACACTAAGAGGTAGACAACCCCTTTCACATATGTTTGAGTTTAAGATAAGCAAATATTTAACTGAACAGGCAGATAGTTCAATGAGAGCAGACGCTTTGCAGATGGCTGACCAGCTGCAGGTCTGCTTAATTCATGACATAGAGAGGTTTGATTACACACTTGTTACATAGGGGACCATTGCACAGCCAGGTCTTCACAGAGTCAGGTAATAAAGAATTATTTGATTATGAAGATACAGCTGCTGCAGTGATAGCACCGGTCCAAAGATCTATAAGTTCTTCAATTGACCTGCATTTTCTTAGGATTTATCCTTCTCTAAGAGGTTTGTGAATGCTATCTCAAGCAACAATGTTAAGGATTTTCTCCACAGCAAAACTGAAAAAAAATTATTGTAAACACTGGTGAACCTGGGTGAACCTAACATTAAATATAGACTTTTTTTCCTATTCTAGATTCAGTTTTCCCTTGGTATTTCTTATGATCTGATTTCACTAAAAATGAGCTATAAGGAAACTTTCTCTTGACAGAACTGCTTTATATTTTCCTGTCAGTGTATGGACCAAAACTAGGAGTGAAAATTAATTTAGCAGACACACGGAGCACTGAAAGGTTTGATGATCAGATGTTTTAAGGAAATAAATAGAGGTGATTCTTGGGACTCTCAAAGGGCAATACTTTGTAGCATTCTGTTTTCCACTGTCTCTAGTTCTAGTTTTGTACTACAATGCATTTTTGCTATTAAGATCAGGAGTCATTTGGCTTCAGATCTCCTTAACTTTGCAGATTATAGTCATGCTTAGCTAATGAAAGTAACTAATTAACTGATTTGAAGTTAACTAGTTGCAGTCAGGCATTTTATATATCTTTGGGATTTGGATTGTCTGAAAGCCAACTATTTTCACGTTGTCACCGTACGTTCTTGATATGGATTAAGGCTTGTCAGAATGTCTGCTTTAAGTTACTCATAAAAAAAGCTTTTATCAGCATGTCAGGATCAGTGAAATGCCAGTAGGATGTGAATGACTCGGTTTTGTGAACTAATTACTTCATGATTTCTAAACTCTGACTGAGGTCTATTGATCTATCAAAGGAGAGATTAGATTTGTTCACAGGTTATCACTCCAGTACAGCAATTCTGTGCATCACAGAGGATTACTAGTTTACAGCTCACTTTTTTGTTCCTGTCTTATGAACTAGAAAAAACCCCAATTCTTACAGTTACTTTCCAATCTATGAGCTTGAAATTTAAGCTATAAATCCTCTTCATTATGTTTTGATGCTGGTATTCAGTCTGCTTCCAGTTACAATAAATGGTACTAACAGCCTTAAAATCAGTGAAACATTGCTTGCACACCACTCTTTTAGATTATATTCTTCCATGGAGACTAGGAAAAGTTTCTTCTTCTGCAGAAACTGTTAGGCAGAACTGGGCTCCATGGGGAAACACTGAAGACAGAAAGGGATATGCTGTTCTGTCACTCTAAATACGAGTAGCATATGCCTCTGGCAAGCTTGTGCTGCCAGTTGTGGGAGTGGATAGGTCTCATGGCCAAGAAAGCTGCTGAGTGTTAGGTTTTATTTTTGAACATAGAGTGTTTTCCCCACAAGACAAAGGGAAATATTCTATACAGGCATAACTCTTGAGTAAGCAATATCTTCAACTGCTCTAGGCTAGGTATGATTTTAAATTGGAGGCTGTAATAAGCACAAAACTGAGACAGATAATCTCTTCGGTTTTTTGGACCAGTGCCTATGATCATGGTCTTATTACTATACTTATTGATAACCTTTTCTAATATCAGTAGTACTGTTTCTAGAGCAGTTATATGTTCACTGTTCAGTAGTTTGTTTATGTTTGGATAAGTGTAGAAAAGATTTCATAGCCTTACATGAAAAGCCCAGAGGTTATGATTAGTGCAAAAGGCTTTGAATCTCTATTTTTTTTTCCTTATTTATGCAAGTAATCTGAACTATGTGACAACCCTCCAGATAGCTGTCAAAAGTAGCAGTGGGGTCCTGTCAATCAGTACATGACTTGTGACTGTTTTCTAAGCAGCAGCAGACAAAGCAAACCCTACAGTGTTTCTCTGCTTGCTTATCTTGGTAGTAGCCAACAGCTCTTAGTATTATAAATATGACCAAAAATATTCACCAATTCAGAGAATGATATAAATGGCCTTACAGTAGACTACATTATTAATCACCAACAGCTATAGAGAAATGAAGTTCTGAAAGCAAATTCAGGTAGGATGTATCTGAAAGCTTAATTACCAATACCAAATAATTAAACCGGGCAAACTACTTCAAAGTTTTATTATTAAGTGACTAGTCTCCAGATTCATATTTAAAAATAAACCCTGCAAACATTTGGTTAATGGCTATCCTCTGGACAATTCTGCTTGTTTCTTTCAGCATGTGCTTAGCTATAATTGTCATGAAAGATTTATTCTGAAAACCTTCTCTACACCTTTATATTCTGTAAATTAGAAAGAATTTATTCTTTGTTATAACTCAGAAAAAAAGCATAATCATATTCACCTCATTTGAAGATTTTACAAGGAAACAGAAAAAAGTTCCACAGTACCCATAATTGATTTCACACTGCAGTTAACCTTTTGTTTTCTGAAACCAGTCTTAGATTATAGCATCTTGTTCACAGACACCTCTCAGGAGCTTGCAATTAGGACAAGAAATATACAAGTCTAATTTATGTTCTTGCAAATGTGCTGCTTAGGAAGACTAAAATAGCAATATTGCAGTATATAGTGCAATGAAGAGTAAACTATGTAAGATTAATATTGTACAAATATGTGAGAATATGGGAGCAAAAGTAATGAAAAACCTTTTGTTTTTGCTTCAGCCTCCCAGAAAAGAAAAGTAGTAAAGGCAGTTAATCTGAAATTTTCCTGTAAAGCAAAAGTAGGAATAAGGAAATATTTGAGGGAAAAAAAGTGAAGAAAAGGTTCTGTTTTCTTTATTGTTTTTAATTTATTCTCCACATATTCTTTTAATTGTCCCAGAACATTTAAGTATTTCATCAAAGTCAAATCACTTTATGGTCATGTCTTTCAAACTGTATGCAGATACATTAATATTGGCCCCAATTTGGAGGTGA
Source organism: Piaya cayana (assembly GCA_013389865.1). Taxonomy (NCBI): domain Eukaryota; kingdom Metazoa; phylum Chordata; class Aves; order Cuculiformes; family Coccyzidae; genus Piaya; species Piaya cayana. The sequence goes on from WAAB01018216.1 coordinate 4,269, forward strand.
AGAAGTAAGACTGAAGGGTGAAATTGGGCATAGTTATTAAAAAAATCCTGACTTTTTAAAAGGAACATCACTGTATGTTATCACCAGAATTTCTTAGTTTGCTTCATAAAAATCAATCTCTCTGGCCTTCAAAATGGTCTGAAAATTTAGCTCTTGTTTGGTGGTAAAATGAGGGAAGAGTTTTGTGCGTGACTTGGCTTCACTCTGGACACTTCAGGACACCACAGAAGGCTTGATTTCAAGCAGCTGATCTAGTCTCATGTAAGAAATGTACTGCAGTGATGGGAACCTCTCATCACTGATTGCAGAAAGGTAAACACAAAATCACCTGCCTGATTTTCTGTAATAAATACCAGGGAGAGACAAATTTACTTTCCTGCTATTAGTATGGCTTACACAGTAGAGTACTGACTATTCTCTGTCTCACCTAAAGAACTTCCTAGGAGTAAAATAGAGAAACAATACACATAAAACTGTAATGCTATGAAATATTACTTTTGCGAAGCTAAATTAAGCACAGTGGAAAACTGTTTATTAATCATCATGCATATTCTTATTATTACACTGACTTTTCAGAGTAAAAGAGAGTTCTATCCTACATCACTTTACAGTACAGAACTCGCACTTTAAAGCTACTGTTTCAATTAAATTCAAAGGTTGAGGGTTGGAAACTTGCTTGGTTTATTGCTTTGAAAACAGAAGATATAAGAGGAACACACCATTCTATAATGCTGGCAATGTTACTGCTTTGTGCAGTTTTGCTTTACTTGTTGAACAAACTTTAGATTTTATTATAAAGAATCAGAATCTCCCAGTAATCTGCCATTTTCTCACTCCAGTCCTAGACCCAAATCAAAGTCTTACCAGAGACTTAGTTAGCTTTTTCTTCAAAGTGTACAGACTCATTTTCGGTTTGTATGCTCAGAAAATTAGGATAATGAGGTATATGTCTCTTGTGTATTCTTATTTTATGCAGAACATGTTTTATAGCGATATAGGTTCACAGTCATCTCCCATGCCCAGGCTAATTGAAAAACATGAAAATCATTAAACTCAATTGCAAACTAAGACAATCTTCAGTTTTTCTGGTACACTCTGTCTGCAAATAGAGAATGACAGGACTGTCTGAATCTCTTTCCAGAGATGTCCCATATCTAGAGTTTAAATTTAATCTCCTGTATTTAGAGTTTCTTGCAATTTTTCACTCTTGCATTTTTTCTCTCAGCTTATTTTCTTCAGCTTGGTTTCATTCCCGGTACTATGCACTCTTCAATTACCCAGTTGCAGCAAAGGGCTTGAAAGAAAGAAGCAGCTTTAATTGCTTCATCTTCCTAAGGTCTATGCAGTGTTCTTCTTGAGCATGCCTGGATTTTAAACCACCTGCGGGTTCAGTACCATACATATGGAATCACTCTTACCATGACATAAGGAGAAGACACTTGCCTGAATGTATTCCTATACAACCTACTTCAGTATTCCAAAGATCACTAGAAAAGTTAAACTCACGGAGCTGTATTCCATGACTTGAATGAGACTCAATTAGACCATGACTGGGCTCACAGAATGTGTCGTCAGTTTCTTTTGTCAGTGTACTAGTAAAATGGAAGGGGAAGTTCTCATCTGCTGGATAAAGCAATGCTGCTGACTAAGTTATCAAATATGAACTTTGGCAACAAACTGATACTTTTAAATAATACAAATGCTCAAAAGCATCCTGCTATGTTTCCCACAGAGTATCATATCAGAAAGAGTCAGTATGCTATTAGGTACTTTGTGGATTTGCAATGTTAATTAGAAAAGTACAAATAATGAGCAAATCCCAAGCTCAGTATAAGATCTGAGAAACTAAGCTGTGCGCATCTGCAAGGTTGAAGAACAGTGGGAAAGGACATAGCATTAAGAACTCCTTTTGCATTTAAACACTGTCATTCCCAGGGCGTGAGGTGAATCACGCATCCAACCTGTCTACCTATCACCAGCTAACAAAGACGGCATCATAGAATCAGGCTAGTGCAGCATATACTTCCTGTTCTCAAATGTAAAAGCTAAGTCAATAATTACTCTGCCGCTATATGTATATTTTTGCTTTCACAGCAGGCTGAATCCATGTAGCTGCATTGATGTCAGTCCCACCACTAAACTCTTAATCTCTGTATACTCACTTTGTTTCCTGCAACATCAAAGAGATCAACCCTGCAGCCCTTTCTGAGATGTACAGGTGGTGCACACTTCTGGTTAGGATCCTGGCCCTGGCCAATGCCTTTTCCTTTTTTTTTTTACAGCTGTATTCATTTGGCAGCTGTCAAAGTTGTCGGCATTCCCATCTGAAAAAGATGGGTTGTCGCATTTCAAGATAGTCATGGTCTCTCTAAGGAATGTTTTGCAGATCAGCAAGTAGGATTTACTTTTTTATCAGCAGGGATTGTCTCAAAAGTGGAAGGTATCATTGTCACCTTGAAAACTCTTGTTCTTCATTTGTAAAAGCAGCTATGTTGTAAATCAACAACCGTCTCCATTCAGCATGTACTTGGACTCAGAGTGTGGCAGACACTAGGGAAATTTGCAAAGGTAGAATAGAGCAACAAAAGAATAATGCTCCTTCCCTTGTATCTATTTTTTAAAGAGTTTGAACACATGCCAAAGCCAACAAAAATGCCATGGTGTTAAAGAATGTTCCATTTGATCTGTAGGAGGACTGTACTTAAAGGCATTTTATCTTTGTCAATATTCTATACATATTAAAATGTTTTGGTCAAAACAAGTTCTATCAGGAATATGTGATCTGTTCCTGCCTTTGTACTCAAAACAGTTAAGTATGTGATGAAGCACCTGGGAAGGAATAAACCCATACACCAGGATATCCTGGGGACTGACCAACTTGAAAGCAGCTCTGCAGAGGGTCCTTGTGGGTCCTTGGGGTCCTTGTGGAGAACAAGGTGAATGTGAGCCAGCAAATGTCCTCACAGAAAAAAAGTGCAACTGCATTAGGGAGAGCATTGCTAACAGGTCAAGACGGATTGGCCTTCTCCACTCAGCATTAATGAGACATATATGAAGTGCTGTGTTCATTTCTGGGCTACCCAGTATAAGGAATATATGGGCTTACTGGAGTGAGTCCAGTTGCGAAGATGATTAAGGGACTGGAGCATGGGACTGGAGAACCTGATATATAAGGAGAGGCTGAGAAAGCTGACTGCTTGGCTTTGAAGAGAGACAGCTCGGGTGTATCTTACAGATGTGTATAAATACCTCACGGGAGGCAGTAAAGAAGAGTTACCCAGACTCTTCACAGTGGTGCCCAGTGAGGAGGATGAGGCAATGGGCCCCAATTTAAACACATTCATATCCCACCTGAACAGAGGAAAAGAAGTTTTTTTGATGTGAGAGTAGTTAAACAGATTGGTCAGAGAATTTCCATCCATGGAGATATTCAAAACATGCCTGAACACAGACATTGGCAATCTGCTTTAGCTGATTCTGCTTGAGCAGAGGGCTCGGACTAATGACCTGACGACATTCCATTTAACCTCCACAATTCTGTGACTTCATAAACTCCATAAAGCACATGAGGTTCACTTCAAAGGCACGTTACTAGATACTGCCAACTATACCAGAATTGAGGGGGCAGTGGGAGCTTTGTTAAGCTCTCATGAAGCAACTTTGCTTCCACATTGTTTTCCCTAACTCCAGCCACATGATCTGAATGTTAAGAAGGCTAACACCATCCATAGGTGATGAGTGTAGATTCCTGACAAACATAGCTGTGATCTGTTGCTAAAGTAAGTGTTTCACTCGTCAGCCAAGTCTTAACTTCCAGTACTGTTATCTGACTTGTGAGTCCACTTGTCAAACTAGAAATATCTGCTTTACTAGGTATCCTGAAAGCAGGAATTTATTGTAATCCTGTATATTTGAAATTTTAGATAACAACAAAGATAAATTCTTAAAAACAAATAGTGAACCTTAGTAGAACATGGAATTTTTTTCTTTTCCTTCCTGTATTCCTGTTAAACTTTTTTCAGTAGTCATTCCAATTCCATTTTCTATCAGGGATTTAAAGAAACTAGGCTTATATCCAAGCATATAAATATCCCTTCTGAAATAGATAACAATGCATTTAAAGGAAGTCTTTAGAAACATAGATGCATACATAATAGAGACTAAATTAAGAGGAAAGACGAGTGGTAAAGAACTCAATTTCAGAACAGAAATTAAAAAGTCTTTAGAATTGTTTTCTTTTAGGTGTTTTCTTTAATCAGTTTCTGAGAACCTCAGGGTTGTTGCCTAAGAAACCTTCCTTGGAAGATTATTTCACTCTAATTGTTCTACAAGTTATTCTCATATCTCTGTTTTCTGTGTGTGACTACTTATAGTTTGATGGCCTTTGTTCGCATAGAATAATTCATGTCTCAACTCTATTATTATCGACTAGTCTTTAATATTTGTGATTACCAACATCATCGTTTTCTAACTGAAGTCCATTACCACATTGTTTGTCTGTTTTAAGGAAATTGCATTAATTTAGAGACAGCAGCAAATCTTTACAAATTTGTACACTGATTAAGGTTCTGTGAGCAGTAGCCTGAATCTTTATGCAAAAGTTTAAATGATCATGTTGTAATTTTTATCTAGTTTCTACTTTTTTTTGTAATTTGGCCGCAAACCCATCTTTGATACCTTAAAATGTGATTCTCTTCCTTCTGTGAAAGGAATGACCTCTTCCTCCCTTGCATTTGCCTGGCTTTGGATACCTTACAGATATTGTTAGAACTGTGTAGATGAGATGTTTCAAGGAGTTCCGGATGAAATCTTAGAGGCATTCTAGGTATGACCACTAGTCTAAGGAACTTCTGCCCAAGGTGACTATTCCTTGGCATGTGCTTAGAGATCATAAATGTAAAAGAAAGCAAGTCTTACCTGTACCCTTGTATGACACAAACGCAGAGGAAGATAGTGGCAATACAGGCCACATTTAACCAGAAGAAGATGAGATTGACTAGCACAGCAGGAAGTATGTAGCAGGGTTCTTTCCCTATTTGTAATGATGGTCTTACTACAAGGAACAGAGTGTTCATCTAGGTTTGATTAAGAAAGGTGAAACAGACTAAACACTAAAACTGATCTTTGAGAAGCTTTCAAGGCAGGCCAGAGGTGGAACTATTGGCAATCAGAGTGCTGTGTACAGCATATTCTGCCTTTCATTCCTCCCTCACTAAACCATAAACAATACTTCTTGAGTATTATAAAAATTTAACTATACAGAACAAGGAGAAAGAAATTAATAAGGTTCTAATTTATTTTACTGTTAATGTTTATAGTTTTCTTAAAAGGAAAGGGAGACCCTTCAAGATGGCAGCTTGTTTTTTCTTTCAGAAGTGGCAGAGTTTGCAGATAAGGCTGTGTTATACTAAGAGGATACTTTTTAATGAATGGTAAAACCTCCTGGCTGAAATGGTAGTGATCCACACTACAAAACAAAGTGCTGAGTAGAATGTTCCCAAGCTCAGACAGCATTCCAGACTTACGGTGCAGAAATTCTAGCAGTTACAACAAAATGTTGAACCAGAACAGATTCTCCATTCATTTGCAGTATTCACACCAATGTAATTTAACTGACTACAACACTGTTAATTTTTAATTTTCATCATTAAAAGTCAAGAATCAACAGCGATATGAATATTGAGGTACTACAGATGAAAGTATCTTTTCTTGATGAATCACAATTAATAGAAACACATTGTCATCAGCTCTAGTCAAATATGTGAGAAATACATGAGAAAAGTAGGTAATTTGTTGAGTTTGAAGAAATCTGTGAAGTGGTCCTGAGACTACCATTTGAGGTCAACTTCAAAAGATGGGATTGCATTCAAAGTGGTTCATTGCAGTCCAGTTTATCTGTATGCAATGACCCTTCCAAGTATGCCACAAAACTGTTTTGTGTCAAGTTATTTTGGAGGTATAAGCCCTGCAATTTCATTCTCTGCACTGTTGAGAGCAACCCAGTACATGCATTTAAAAAACACTGTTTTCAAAATATCAGTATCATATTTTGCTAGGGCTATGCTTTGCATATTCTCTTGAAGAATATTATTACTGGTCAGGTCATTTAATTTGGGGATTCATTTTTCCCTATCCCAGCTGTCCTCAATGGCAGTACATCCAGATTCTGTTAGTGATGCATAGTACGAGAACAGAATAACTGTTATATTTTAAAAGTAGTCCTGATCAAATAGTGTGTAAATAACTCATCATTCCAGTAATCTCAGTCCAAGACCAGTGCCTGGTGCTGTGAGAGACAAACTTCAGAATCTTCTTTCTGTGTGGAGATTTTGTATCAATGACTATTGTCTGTACTCAGAACCACAGATCCACACATAAATGTACCAGAGTCTGTCTTCTCACACTGAACATTTGCATGACTGCTGAGGGAAAAAAAAAGAAAATTTTCATAATTAGAAAGTATTTTAACACAACTTGTTTGTTTATTTTTAATTTGCAGGATAGATCATGCAACACAGGTGGACACCACAGCAAACCTTTCTAACAGTCATAGCAAACATCATTCCTAGGAAACACCACAATAAAATCTCAAGATTCAGAACTATTTAAGCCTTCAAATCCAGCATAAATACTGTCCTTGAAATTGTTAGGAGATCCTTAGCTGAGCAGGCCTACAATTATTCTTTTCTCAGTTTAAAAATAAAATAAAATTTCCTCAAATCAACTGTCAGACATTGCTTCCAGCTGGAGCATGCATGATGTGATAAAATTAGAATGTTAAGAAAACACACTCAACGCAAATGGGATTGACTTAAAAGTCAGACTCTAAATTTCAGCATCTCTGGCAATTATCAGCTGTGCTTCTGGTGTGTGATATCTGCATGCAGCAAAGCGTATTTTTCATGGTGGAACTATACACCAATCAGAACTTTTGTGTAGCTGAGCAGGCCCAAGGATGTATGCCTAAAGGTGAGTAAGCCTGTTGATTCCTTGAGCTCCTAGCTCCCTAGCACACTAGGCTACAGGACCTTGGGCAAATGTCAGTGGTGAAGCTTCCACAAAAGGAAAAATGAAATTAATGAGAATAACAAACATTGAAATCAAACCATTAAATTATAACAAATTGAAGCCCTCCTTGAGAAAAAGAAGGGCTGATTTGTCTTCCCACTAACTCAAGATCGATTGTTGCGGTCTTCAAATATGTAACAGATTTTACAAAGAGAAATGTAATAAACTATTCTCTATGTAGACTGGGAATAGCATAAGATGTAGTAGTAGAAGATATAATAGACTTCAGTAGCCGTAAGGAAGATCTAGGTTAGACATTAAAAAAAAATTAAAAAGTCTAACAGTACAATTTGTACTAGGTTATCCTGGGAAAGAAATTCCTTGAGAGTCTGTAAATCCCTTGAGAGACTGTAAATCCCTCAGCACTGGAGAATCTCACAAACAGGTTGTACAAACAATTGTCAGGAATTATTTAATAGAGCTGATCCTGCCCTCAACAGGGAGCTGGGCAGGACTCTATCAGGGAGTGCAAGGATAGGACAAAAGGTAACATTTTTAAGGTGAAAGAAGAGAGATTTAGATTAGATATAAGGAAGATTGTGAGGATAGTGAGATGTTGACACAGGTTGTCTGGAGAAGTTGTGGAAGCCCCATTCCTGGAGATGTTCAAAGCCAGGTTGGATGGATCTTTGAAAAACCTGATCCAATGGGAGGTGTCTGTGCCCATGGCAAGGAGGCTGAGACTGGATGATCGTTAAGGTCCCTTCCAACCCAAACTGTTCTAGGATGCAATGATACAGAAGCTCTTAAATACCTCAGGCTGTGCTTTTATGAATAATAGATGAAAAACAGGGATAAATAAAAGTATTTACCTAACATCTGCTGATCTAGTTTATAGCCATACAGATAAATAGGGCAAGTTTGCCAGAATACTTTTTTCTCCTAGTAGAAACATATAAACAGATGGATTTTGGTAGAACATAGCACACTGAGCAATGAACTTTCTGTAAATCTGAAGCTAATTTGTCAGTTATGAAACCTTGAAAAATATGATCATTAAAGACTAACTCTATTCCAATGGAATGAGGGTGATTGGATTTTGAGGACAAATACTTGCCAACTTAAGGCTTAAGCATAACAGGATTTTAGCACTGCTTATAAGGGTAAGCAACACAAGTAATTTTAATTTCATAGTGTATGATTCTCAGTAATGTGTCTTAAATAATTCCAGGGGAAATCTCTCAGTCACTGTCATGTCAGTGGATGAACAGATCAAAATTTATCACCTTCCATAAACAATAAAGTTGAATTCCATTAAAAAACGTCACTGAATCCCAAAATAACATCAATTCTTACTCAGTACTGGGCAGACAGGGACACAACCGGGACAAAAAGAAAAGAGAGTATAGATTTATTTTTTTTTAAAGAATAAGGCATATTCTCATAGTAGACCAGTAATGTGGATATTGAAGATTTAGTGTCCCTGGGCAGCCCTAAAACACTCTTATCTGAGTCTACATATATTTGAAATTCCTCTGTCCTGGGCTTTTGCCATAATTACTTGTTCATTAACAAAACTTCTAAATGAGACTAAAGGAATAAACAAACCCCTGTATTAGTGTTTGTAAAAATGTTTGACAACTGGATAGTGACATACTAGAAATGAAATCCCATCTCAGAGAGGCAGCCAGGGCAATGAGGCCCTGGTCCGTGGCTATGATTTTATTCTTATTTGTACAGTTTTCTGGTGCATTTATACAAGACCCAGGCATTTTAAGAACCTGAGGTAGGTTACCCTGATTTAACTGTTGGCAAAACACTCAGACACAGTAGGTTTGAAAGCACTACCCACTCAAACAAGCTATTATTAGAACCAGGTGGGAAATAATTTTCCCTGTTTGGGAACACTTTTGAAATTAAAAAAAGAAACACTCTTTCTATGATGAATTGGGACAAAAAGTCAACATCTCTACAAAAGCAGCAAACTGCACATGTGTGTAAATCAATGGAAATATTTCAGCTACTTTCAGTCTTCTTTGGTTTAACCCCAGGCTTTTGATTTATGTATTCTTTACTGTAATTCATTAAAACTTTGAGATGAAAATTCATTCTGGAATAACAGATGGAACTTATAATTTAGAAAATGTTGAAATTAGAATTGTTTTAGTGGATAATTTAGCTACATTTACCTCATCCCAATTGAAGGAAATTTCTATTCCAATTAATAACTTCTTTCATAGCAAAGGTTTTGCATTTCTAAATCCATCCACATCTAATTAATATTGTTTTATTATATTGAGGATGGAATACCAAAAAATGGGGCACAGTGAAGTGGTGGAATTGGGAAAAGGATTCAGAGATACAAATGTGATAGAAAACACACAGCAAGACAAAGACTTTGGTGAAACTTTTGTCCTTATAATGATACTAATAATTAATAATGATTCTCAAGGATAAATAAATATAATGTGGAAGACCTCCTACATTCCTGGAAAGCATAAGACTCATTAAGTTCTTATTTCCTTATTATCATTCACATGCTTGATTACAGAAATAGATGACAAGTGCATATTCTTCCAACACGGCATAGATTCAATTGTAGAAATAGTGACAGCAGAATCTTCAGCATTTTGGACTCCACTTGTTTCACAAAACTCTGAAAAAAAGGTTTAAATCATGTATGTTGACGTACCTACTTTTCATTTTCAAATGGAAGTACAATATATCACAAAGCCTATGAGAGACAGTGGAGAGAAATATGACCTTTGAAATGTGTGCATAAATGCATGAATATGAAGGAGAATTTCAGTTCAGAATATCAGATGTCTTGTGAATTCTATACTGCTGGGGAATACACCAGGAGCTTACCCCCAAACCATCACTTTCTGCACTCAACAACTTGACAAAGTTAAGAATGATGCAAATAAAATGACTTCCATAAAAACAACTTCTGAAAGTTGACTAACAAAAAATCAGCATGGCTGACGGTGTGCATTTCATTATCATATGTTTTGCTGCACAATGTCACATACTGAGTACAAGTTCAAATTCACCTGTGGCATAGGAGAAAAAAGTTCACTGTGATCAATAGATTATGATCATCTATGTTAGTGGTAAAACTACACTCCCTGTTCATGCACTTTCTGATTAACAAAAAAAGACACAGAGTCTGTAAGAAACAAGTTTTGTAGCTTCTTCAGGTTTTATGTTCTTTTCTTCAAATAGTCCACAGATATTACTGTGAAGAATATTTAATAACAGTATGCTTAACTAGGCAATGAAGTTCTATTGCTAGGACAGGATGTCCTTAGTGGTAAAATTCATAACATGTTTTCAAGGCTGATGGTCTGGTTTTTACACTTCTGTGATGAACCTTGTTCAAATTTTTCTTGTTCTTAGTAACATCACTACAACAGCAGCAGAGCGAGATACCCTAACTCAACTTTCAGTGGTACTAGGATCTAACAGGTGCATGCTCCAGTATTAAATCTCTACAAATGCCAAGGTAGTTTTTAACTAAAAGTTAAATATGCTGTCTGATTCTTAGAGCTATTTTCACTTTCATATTGGGGAAAGAAAGGCAGAACGATTTAGTATAAATCAGGGTAAGAAACGTGGCTTTTTAAAGAATTATCTGGACATTTTGCCGTCAGAAATTTCTAAGATGCCAAAAGGTTTCACAACAGCAGATGATAAATAAGAGTAGATATTCTTCAGCATAATTATTAAAAAAAACTGACTGTTGTAAATTTATGTACAAAAAGAAAAATTAATCTGATACGCTATAAGAAATATAACAATTTCTGTATTTACATCTTAAAATATTTTCTGATAGCCACCTGGACAACCACCTCTGTGTTTTGGAAATCCCATGTCCTTTTAGGCAAGAGAAGATTCTGGTTTTATGTGCGGTAACTAATGCGTTTCTTTACCATTATTCTGCTAACATCCTGATTTTTTATATGCTGCAATAATCAATCATCCCCTGCTAGATAGAAATGTGCTATTTCTAACGTTTTATTTTTAACAGCATGTTTCATAATAGATCACATTCAATTCCATTTGTGAGCTCCCTGAAGCCCAAAATAGCTGTAAAAGATGGACAGTTTCTGGGTAAGAAAAATACTTTGGCTGAGTGTGTTTACAACTTGGAAATACTTAATCCTTAATAAAACAAAGGTTAACAGCCGCAAAACCAATAATTGGAGCTCAGAAACACTGAGGCTGCCTACAAAATACTGGAATATCAGTACTAAGTTCTGTCTATTTTTTGATAAATCTTATTCAGTTCTCCAAATGCTGATTTAAACCACGAAGCTGGGAGTGAAAGCACGAAAAGCTGGTTTTAGTTTTCATTCCTTGGGTGAGGCTCAAAGCAGGGGGCTACACAGACACCAGTAAAGAAACCTCATAAAAAAGTTAAGATGGAGATAGTCATGATAGCCAAAAGTACATATCTAGCATGGCAATCTCTGCTCAGTAGTCACATGGTTCTTAAATTGCCCTAAGTAGCTTAGATGGCTACTGCAACAATTCTAAATTACACTGAATATGTTGTGAGAATAAGGAAAATGATACAATACTATTTGAGATGGCAGAAAGTTCAACAACAGGACAGTCACTATTCATATTGTATATGTGTTTAATAATGCCACAGAGATGATACAATATATCTTGATTTTCTTGGATTCACTGACCCCTTGATTTATGGGGTCATCCTGTATTTCAGCATATTTTCTGACAAAATACACAGGCAAAGAAACTATTCATTGTTAGAACTGCAAAGTCAGTTTCTAAACTTCATATTTGGGCACATGAATCAGATGCTGGTTTTCAAAAAGGCTCACTCTCTCAGGGAGCTGAATATGTTTGCATTCTGATTCCTTACTCTGGTGCTGAAAGTGGCTGAGTTTTATTGATATGTTATGATCTATTCATTGGAGACTGAATCAGAAAAAGAAAAATGAGAATTTATGTGGAAAATTAGACATAAGTTCTGGTAGTCTAAAGGTCTGAAGTTTCCAAAGTAACATATCCTTCCACTAGACCATATTACAATTAAACAAAGAGTGTTAATTATATAGAAATGATGAAATTAACAGATTGACCCACTGTCTTCATTTACCATTGAAACATTTAATGGAATGTTTTAGATGGATAAACATATTTGATAAAGGCTTTGGAATTTACAGCATTCCTAAAAATGTTTCCCTGTTTTGTATGTGACTTTCCTGATCGAGTAATCCTCCTGAAAAAGTGAGTTTAGAGCAGTTTAATGAAACAGAAAAACTAGATTTTTTTAATTTCTCTCTCACATAAGAAAAAAAAAATATGTCCATGTCTCTCTGTTTTAAATGTATTAGATGACATAAATTGTATATATCAAATCAGGAGAGGCTGACACAGAGTGGGTTTATACATGCTGTATGTGAATTTTGGGATATCATGACCAGCCAAAAGCTCAGTGTATTCTCAAAACCAGAATATTTCAATTGGAATTTATTGAAATGAGCCTTAGTGTAAACTGCCGCCTTTTTGCCTTTCTCACCATTGTGCAGATAAGTTAGATGGAACCTCACATCATTCTACCAAGTGATGCATTTGAAATTACACAGTGAATATATGATTTGGTTGGAAACTCCTATGTTCTGTTTCACTGTTTTCAAATACACCACAACACTGCAGGAATTCACGTGTCCATTTGAAAGTCAAGCCAATATACACTTCATTGTGTATGAATATGTGTTAATGGCGTTTCCCTTGCAGGAAAACACACTGGCCACTTTTGATGAGCACCCAAGTCACAACTCCTAATTCCAATATTTTTATGGTAGTGGTCATGCAGACTACATGGTTTCCTCATACTGAGTCTGCATAATTTTATTTTTACATTTCCATGAATCCATGGTTACTGTTTCTGGATTTCTCTTAGGATAGTTTCAGATAATCTAATGAATTTATTTTTTTTCCCTGGCATTTTCTTTCCAGTCACCATAGTTAAGCTCCTTCTAAGTTTTCAGATTGATACAAAACACTAGGGAACTTTTCTATCATTGAACATTTTTTCTTTATGTTTACATGGGCATAATATATATTTTATATATGAATTATATGCATGGAATATAAATATAACACATGACATTTCATCTTTATATTACAGCATTGCTGGAAGGAGGACATCAAATATTTTCATTTAATTTGTTTTACTGTTTAATTAATAACATTGGCCATAGAGAACTGATTTAATTGAGCTACTTCTGTAAGGAATCCAGGACTCCACATAACACCAGGATTGCAGACTTTTATTCCAGTGATCTCTCTCTGGCTTTTTGGTGTTATCCTGTGTGATATCTGTTAACATATCAATAGGTTAAGATCTAAAAAAAATTACTCCTCCTTTCTGGACCATCTGTTGTCCTCAAATCACATATGCAGTTTACTTTTTCCTACAGATCTACATGATTTCTACTGTCAACTTGGGCATCAAATTCAAAAGGAAGTGATAGGATATAGGTATCTAAATATTTGTTTTTCTTTTGAAATAATTATTATATGATTTTATTTTCCCAATGATGCAAAAAGTAATTTCCAAGTCAGCACAATGTTGCAATGCTACTTTTTTTTTCAGGTGTATAATGCTATTAACACAGACTTAAGGAAAATATTTTCAAGCTCATTAGAGATAAATTATTAAGTTATGGATTAGAATTGTGCTCATACTCCCACAACACCGCAATCTCTGTATACACAACAGCAGTGCGTAGGTAAAAGCACAGTCATTATACACTTTGTAATCTTTTCTCAGTTCAGAAAATATAGATTAGCAAGTAAGGAAAGAGCAAGCACAGCAGTTTCCTCTTCTGTTGATTCACTGTCATTACTGTGTCAGGTCCTTTGTTTTTCAAGACTGCTTTTTTCCAGCAAAGTGAAATGCCAAATTATTCAAACCGTGACAAATAATCAAAAAGAACAACATTAATTTTAGAGCACTGAGTCAATTTGTAGTAGAAAGTGAGAAAAAAGGGCAACCTCTTCCCTCTCCAGCATAAATAACGTGACTGATTTTTATCTCAACTATATCACTAAAAGAGTAAGTTCTGGAGTCTTCCACACCATGAGTAATGTGTCGCTTTTCTCAGATTAAGAAAAGATGGAAACACATTTTACTCTTACTTTTATCATAGCAAAGTCATCTTCATTGTTTGATATGTAGCAGTAATCCAAAACTAAAGCATATCTTTATTGCTACCAAAGTTTCTATGAGAGAAATATCTTGATGTCCTGTTATGTAGCAAGCCACTAGGCACCCACAGTGAATACAGAGCACACACTATACACAACATTACTAGTAAGAAGTTTAATTATTAAAAACAATTTCTAAAGCTTCATTTTGAAAATGACAAGAGAAGACAAGTGCAGCAGTACACTCAACACTCAGTCAATAACAATTGTGGACAGGTCCAGACAACTCTCTCCTGGACAGGCGCACACTCTCCTGGTTGGCTGGCCGGGCCCAGAGAGTGGTGGGAAATGGAGTTGAATCCAGCTGGAGGCCAGTCACAAGTGGTGTTCCCCAGGGCTCAGTGCTGGATCCAGCCCTGTTTAATGTCTTCATCAATGACCTGGATGAAGGCATCGACTGCACCCTTAGCAAGTTTGCAGACGACACTAAGCTGGGTGGAAGTGTCGACCTGTTGGAGGGAGGCTCTACAAAGGGATCTGAACAGGCGGGACTGCTGGGCAGAGTCCAATGGAATGAGGTTTAACAAGGCGAAGTGCCAGGTCCTGCACTTGGGGCACAACAACCCTGTACAGCTACAGACTAGGAGTTCAATGATACACTTAAAATAAAGAGGTTATATGGGAAACTTAGGATGTCACTCTCTGTAAAGTGCAAGATAAAATATTTGCATAAATTTAAGAAATTCTTCCTCATAATGTGAGCAACAACAATAGTGATCTCATGGACATTACATTTCACCCTAAGTGTTTAGAACAGGTTCTAACCAAAATTTTATTGTAATAACTTACTTCTTTTAGGTGACCTATTTCAAGAAAATGAATGGAAAAAAGGGGGCGGGGGGAGATCAGCAAAGAGCAAACCAATCTAAAAAGCCCAAATACACACTTTTTAATTTAAGACTCTCTTAGGAGGAAACCAGCACTGGTTTAAAAGGCAGGAAAGAGAAATCCTTTCTCTGAGAAGACATTTTGAAGGCGGTACACTACAACCCCACCTCCCATCCATTCTAAAATTTCTTTTTACAACACTTCTACTTTATTGTTCATAGGATGCCTTCAAAATAAGCAGCTGTATTTTTTTCTCATGATGGATTTGCCTGTTTTATAAGGGAAATCACTTTCTGAACTCCTGCTTTGCCTACATGTCATAACTCAAGGTTTTCCAGCAGGGCAACTGAGCTTCTGCAAAGTATAAAGTGAATATGGATCTATAAAGTTACAGGGCAATCAAATCTAAAGCCTTTTTTTTCCCACTCTAGCAAATCTGCATTTGTTTACAACCTAGTTAAAATCAATCTGATGAAATATGAACATATCAATGACTCAGATGAACATAACCTACATAACCTTGTCTGGAATGCTTACAATGTTAGTTTTTCAGCTAAAGTATGTAATGTAAAAATTTGAGAAATTAAAAGCTTAGCTAAATCTATATGGCTTTCAATGTCAATGAATTCTGTACCTTTATTATTTATTTAAACTGAAGTGTCTCCATTATCTCACAAGTATACATCAATTAACCATAAGGATGTAATTTAGAATAAAATCATTACAAGTGAGTGCAATCCTGCCTAATATCAATTCTGTTCTTGGTTAAAGCTATTTTCTGGACTTGCCACTGTGCAAACGAAGTCTTAATCAATATCACAAGAAATCTTAGCCAGAGAAGTCAACCTGCCACAGAGAAAACACAGCACTAATTAGTGCTGCAAACACATTTCCTTTAAATGCTTTATTTCCATTTGACCTTGAAAAGAATCTGATTCAAAGTTAAAGTTAATTTAGATAAATGAGTGCTAATATCCCCAACACATTATTTCTTTTTTCTTTTTTTGAAAATTGTATTAGCAGAGGAAGTTATGAGCTAAAAGTCTTTTAGATGTTCATGGAAGAGATGTTTCCTCCATTATAGACAGAGGTGAAACTCAAGAGCTGTATGTGAAATGCCATATCACTGCTCTGTGATTCTCCTTTGCTCACAATATACAGGCCGCTGAATTCACCATATAGCATAAAATGTATATTTTTTCATATTAATTGCTTAGAAATTAAACTAGAGTCTAAATTTTCACCATATTACTCATGGGCCTTGCTGTCCACAAAATTTCAGGGTAGACCATGCAAGCTAAACAAAGCTAATGTTTTAGGCCATCCAAAATACAGATGAATTGTGTGATTGTGTCTTCCTTGTGGGAGACTTTAACCAACCAGATGTCCACTGGAGGTACAATACAGCAGAAAGCAAGCAGTCTAGGAGGTTCCTGGAGTGCGTGGAAGACAACTTCTTCACACAACTGGTGAGTGACCCAACAAGCAAAGGCACCCTCCTGGACCTGCTGTTTGTGAACAGAGAAGGCCTTGTGGGGGGTGTGACAGTTGGAGGATGACTGGAGCAAAGTGATCATGAGATGGTAGAATTCTCAGTTCTAGATGAGTTGAGGAGGGGGCGTAGCAGAACGGCCGCCTTGAACTTCCAGAGCACAGACTTTGGANGGAAGAAGGGGCAGGAATCTCAGGAGGACTACAGGGATGAAGTGAGATCATGAAGAGAGAAAATGAGAAGGGCTAAAGCCCAACTAGAATTCAGAACTGGCCAATTCTGTGAAAGAAAGATAAAAATCTTTCTACAAATACAACAGTAAGAGGAGGACCAGGGAGAATATTAAATCTTTCTTGGACAATAAGGGAAGAACTGTGACAAAGAATGAGGACTATTTCAACTGATTTATCTACAGTGAAAAAATGGTACATGAGATAGAAGTATTTTTTCCAACCTATCTAGCAGTAAGTTAATATTCCCATGTAGTACCACTAACCATCTTGATTGTATTCCTTCAGGTGAAATTAATATGCTGAATGTGGGAGCTCATATTCATGTACTTAGTTTTAATGTCCATGATTGTTATTTGAAGATTTTTTGCCTCTGGAAATCATACTGTGTCATTACGTATAACAGTTGGCTACATCTTCATTATTTCTCACAATGTATTATGTTTGTGCTGCTCTTTTCCCAGCAGCTCCATCCACTCAGTTTTCTCAGGCAGCTTTTTTTTTCTCTCTATCAGCGAAGAGAGAGGAGAACATCAGTCTCAAGATATTGCAGATAGTCTGCTTAATGTATTCCCATTGCACTGATGTAGTCAGTGACTGACAGGGAGCAAATAGTTATCTTCAAGTAATCATGTTCAGCGATGGTGTCCTGTTGGGTGTTAGGTCCAAGGAAGGACTGAGCCAAACCAGTAGACAACTGTTTTGTTTGATTTTGCTTTTTTTTAATCTAATAAGGTAACATTAGTTTAACTAACACAAAATCCATTCTTTAATTGTCCATAAATCTCCAGTGAATAAATATCCAAGTGTTTCTGCATTTCACAGCCATGTTCTGCCCTCAGAATATGTGGGCAGCTCTATTTGATTACAAATGATGCAGATGAAGGGTAAAAATATGTTCTGAAGTGGTGAAAATATAATGATTATTGTATTTGATTTGTAACTACCCACATCATAGAACTTAGATTTCTTTAATAAGGCCTATTTTAATGTGGTAAAGCAGAAAATAGCATGTTTTACACACAGCAGAAAATAGCATGTAAGCTTACAAGCAGTATTTTTCTTTTTTTCACAGAGATTTGAGACAGATAAGAAAGAACAGACATGTCTATAATGCATCCTCCGTTTCCTATTAAGTACTCGTATTCTGAGATACTGAGTGCAGTTTAGTAGATCAGGAAATAAATATGCTGATGTGATGCTTTTGATCCTGGAAAGATACTTCATGAAGGTAGATGATTTTTCACATAAATGTTTTGTCAGCAAAATATTTTAAATTAACCTATGAGGGGATAATTTATGTCAATTTACAGAAAATCTATGTGAGGAAGGAGAAATATCTTTCCCTTTTACTCCAAATCTGAATAATTTATATTCAGCTTTGAATGCAAATATTTGGTTCCTCCAGGTTGGAAGATCATTTTATTTTAGATTTTTCATTCATTTAACTTTCATAACTGAAATAGCCCAAAAATGCTTTCTTAGGTTCAACAAGAAAGTTTTGTTTCAATGCTAAGATGCAATCTTGCTTTTTCTTATTATGCCTAATCAATATTTTAATTGAAGTACACATAAAGGATCTGTCTCATATGAGACAATGATTCCTACCTGCATATTTTAATAGTTTATAGTAAGTTTATATATCACACAAAACAATAAATTGGCAATTCCTATGAAAATAAAATGTAATTTAAAGTACATCAAAAGCTTTAGCTGATTTCCTGGCATGAATAAATGACATCAAAGTAAATTTTAAAAGAAACCACATAAAACCCATAAAATAAAGTAGTTGTAAATTTCAATCTTATCAGCAGTGACTTATAAAATTAATTTCTGTCATTAAATTGTAAGGTGAATTTTGGATAACTGACCTTTGTTAGTTTTGTACAGGAAAACATTGCAGTAAAAACAGAAAAGCTAGATACTACAGACTTTACAGAAGCCTTCTGATTTCATTGCAAGATTTGAGACTTTTCTTTGTGCCATCTGTAGCCTCATTGCATACAACAGACATGATATTCTTAGAGGTATACAATCATTAAAAAATAAACTGAGCAGACAGTCCAATGTGAGCAATATTTGCTAAGCTGCAATATAAATATACTGATCTTATTTACCTCAGCAAAATTTTACACAGCTTTCAAGTCTAGAAAATTCCACCTTGCATTTAGGTAAGAAGTATCTTTTGTAGGTAAGCAGTGCTTTTTAATAGAATTCACCATTCAAGCAGTGGTTTAACAGGAGGATTATGTAAAATAGTAAACTTCTATGGGCACATATAGGAAGAGCTGAAGGGAGAACCCTCTCACACATATCTACAAACTCAGAACCAAGAACTTGCAAGTTAGGGACATGCTTTATGAAGGAACTAGCAGTTTATGATACTTCATTTAACTTCAATGTTCAGTTTTAGGAACTTATAAGCTTATTAAATCCCACAAAGTCATAAGCATTTATCTTGTGAAAATCCTTCACTGAGATACTGAAATTTTCATGTGCTTATAAAAAGTAGTTCCTCTGTAAATTTCAAGTGATAAATTACAGGATATTCCACAGTAAAAATCAGATGTCTTAGATATGAGTGCTCATATTTTCTTCTCAATGGATTGTCCTTTTAAGCAGGCATACACAAATTACTATCCAATTATGATTAAAATACCTCAAGATATAAAGAATCAGGAATTCTAAATCTCAGATGATATAGGAAAATGGGGAAATGGGGATGACTGGACTTTTTTTTTCTCCACTTGATTTCAGAAGTAATCAGAAGTAGTAGAACTCTTGGGGATTTTTTTCAGGTCTTTCAGTTTTGCTAGTCTTTTATTTCCATATATGTTTGCACAGCTACAGGGAAATGCCCATTTTTTTCATAGATTTAACTGCAGAACAGAAAATTGCTTGCATTTTGGTTTAGGTTTTTTGCATTTCCTTGAGCATTCATTTGACACTATTACCTTGTCCTTGTAATCTATTTAAATTTTCTTTAACATAGGTAACAATTCTGTTGCTGGATAACTTGCTTTATTCAGTAGGTTCTCTGAATTGATCGTAATGGGCTTTTCATTTGCTTCATATTTTTATTCTGGATATTGATCTTCAAGGTTTTCCAAATTGTGGAAATTATTTGACACTTCACGGTAGAAGTTCAGCATCTGATCTTTCCTTGTTTTCCTACAAAGGAATCATTCTTGCTAGTCAAAACTGCCTTTCAATTATTAGAAACTGAAGTTATGATTGCACTCAGAGACATGAGGATAAAAAATTGCAGACTAAAATGAGAGTTAAATTCCAGCTTAATGAATCATTTAGAAACAATACATCTTTCCCAAGTAATCAGCAGTCTTCACTGTCAAAACATAAGTTTGCCAGGCTTTTCATCTGACAAACTGTTTAAGACAAAAATTGTATCATCTCATTTTCTAGGTCTTGTGAAAATTCTGCATTTTAAGGAGTGAAAATAAGTCATTCACAATTTTCTCATCCGTAAGTGCCTGAATGAGTAAAATGAAAGTGGGAACTGAGTATATTGCTTGGTTACAGCAATCAGTGAGCTTAGCTTGGTGGCCACTCTACTTTTTTCACTTGGTATGTAGGGAATTTTACATAAGGAAGCAGTCATTCTGCAATCCTGTTCTTTATAAACTGAAGCCAGTTGCACTGAAAGTGCAATAAACAGTGCCCTCTTTTGATCTGTATTATCTTCTTTTCTCTAACACATAATATAGCCTTTTGAGACAAATTTAGAGTAGAGCTTTCATCAGCAGTTAAGGTTAACAAAGGGGCTGCAGAGAATAAAGGTTGTTGTTTTTTGGCAGAACCTGGTGAGCTAAGTTCCTCAAAGAGTGTTAAAAGAATACAGATCATCTCAATTATAAGACATTTTCCTTGAGCATTTGCTCTTTGTTTTCCTTTACATGAATGCTCTATTTGACCATGTTAGTATCTTTCTCCTACAATGACGAGGGAACACTTTTCCTCACTTTTTACTGAAGGAGTAAAACCACAGAAAAGAAACAGAACAAGTTTTTTTCAAGACAGACTCTACTCAGAGAAACCTGGATGGAGGATAAATCCAGAACAGGAGAACAGATCTGACAGATGACAATCATGCTTTGCTGTGTGACACTAACAAGACGTAACGATGATGAAATAGGAGAAGCAGCATGATAATTCACATCTAGTCAAATCATCTGAAATGCACCCATTGATTTCTGAGGTAGCTATAGTCATGAAGTGTCTGACTCTTGCAATGCTACATCCAACAGAAGAGAGATTAGATGAGATAAAGACGAACTTCAGATGGTTTTGAGTCCATTACACCATATTCTAGCACCCCAAAATAATGTTGTTGAAATGGGTGGTGTTATGGAGGAAACTGAACAGTGGATGTATAATGAGACTGTAAACTCATGAATGCTAGGAGGGTTGCTGTTACTGAATACATGGCTTTACCCATTTGGACAACAGGGATTTGAGTTTTGTGGGTTTTTTTATAAAAACATAGATCTCTGAACGTTACAACCATAGAATCATAGAATGGTTTGAGTTGAAAAGGATCTTAAAGATCATCTAATTCCACTGCCCCCTGCCATGGGCAGGAACACCTCCCACTAGACCAGGCTGCTCAAGGACCCATCCAACCTGGCCTTGAACACTTCCAGGGATGGGATATCCACAACTTCCCTGGACAACCTGTCCCAGGTCCTCACCACCCTCACCATGAAGAATTTCTTCCTAATGTCTAATCTAAATCTTCCCCCTTCCAATTTAAAGCCATTCTCCCTCATCCTATCACTACGTGCCCTTGTAAAAAGTCCCTCTCCAGCTTTCTTACAGGCCACCTTCAGGTACTGGAAGGCCACTATAAAGTCTCCTGGTTCCTTCTCTTCTCCAGGCTGAACAACCCCAATCAAAGGATCAGCTGTAGCAATTGATTATACTTCCCATATATCAGAAATCTTCAAAGCGCTCCTAGCTCATTTCACATTAAAATTGAAAACTGTAGATTACACTGGAATTCTTCAAAAAGACATAGGCACTGTAATGCCTGCATATCAGTCTAAACAGTTCAGACAGAAATACATGATTCATGTTACAGTAGAGAGCAATCTTAAAATGGAAGTACTGTCCGTGTTGCTTCCAGTTGAGCAGATCCTCATTGTGGCTACTGAAACTTTGTCACTGTAGTCCTCCATCTATTGACACAAACAATTTTTAAATAGCACAGATAGCTCAAAAGGTTATAGTGTCACAGGATTTCCCAATACCTATTATAGGATCTTTTTAGTCCTGACAGTCAGAACAAAGTAGCTGGAATCCTGAAGGATGAAAGTAGATGCATGAGCAGAACTGTGTTCAGTTCCGCACCCCAAATCAAGCTATATCTACCTCTAGTCAATATAGCCAATGCCACTGGTTTCTGCTAGTGTCAGTCAATTGCTGTTCTAAGAAGAGAGAAGAAAGAAAGATCACCAATGAAAGTTACGTAGTGTCATAAGCATATGTACATTATGTCCAGGAAGGAACAGCAAACTGTTCCCATCTATGACTGTTTCTCTAGATTGCTGCTTAAAATTCCATTCCCAAATAGCAACAGCCTCAGTAGTATTAGTGATCTTTGGCAACAGCATTTCTATCTTTTGGGGTTACATCGATTTTCTCTGGCTTCTGTGTAGCAATCTGGTGTCTTACTGACCCAGAGCCACAAAGTGGGCAGTATCACTAGCAGCAGGGGACCTTGAGAGATTTTTTTAGGACAACAAACTAGAACATGAGCTGGTGCAGGGTGCAGTGAAAAAAAACAAAACATCCATGCCACTCTCTAGATTCAGGCAGTTCTAGTGGACTGACAACCATATGTGGCAGACAGTAGCATTGGCTGATTTGTCTCAAAAAGCTTGTTAGCCACAGGCAGCATTTGCTTGATTATCTTTATGTGTGTCTGGGTTCCAAAGGCTTTTGTTTCAGTTTGCGAAAATCCAATTGAGTAAACATTTTGGGGCTTCTAGAATGTGTCAACACAGTAACATATAAGAGTACAGAAAGTATAAGAACCCTCTCAGCTTAGCTTGTTTTCTAGTAATTGCTGAAAGATTTGATTATATTCTTAGGGATCTCATTTATACATGGACTATGTATATCCTGCTCATTTGCGGTTCTTTTTTTTTAGTGAAGTTTAATGCATATTCTTTTTCCCTGTGGAGCTCAATAATTTTGATATCAGTAAATGTTTGGAATCCTTGCACAGGCTTACACTCAGAGTGAAATTCTCTTGTATTCTTATTTAAAATTCTGTGCGACATACCATCTTGCTAAAGGTCTGAAATGGATTGAATTGAATTAGATTTGTGGAGGAGAGACTACAGCCATCCAGCCTAGTGTCTCAGCCTCAATGCTTTTAATTCTGTTAATCTCTATTACCCAGTAATTACAAATTAAACTGGTCTAAAACTGAATGTTTCTGTAGCCTTCAAAAGACCTACACTGATGCTTCCTAGGTGAATATCGCTCCCTAAGTACTACTTCAAAGTTCTTTTATTATTATGTTAAAGGAAACCAAAGCTGCAGTATCCAAAGACTATTTGTGACAAAACTTTTGAACTGTTTACCTTTGCAGTGTTGTAAAGAACAGCATGAGTCATGAGCAAATCACAGCCTTGAGATTACTCCCCTAGGTTCTTGCATCACAGTGGGCAATGAGTTCAGTCTTAGAGTACCCTTTCTTTCTTTCACAGTTGGGGGTTTTTGCAGTTATATTGACCATACAACTACTTCAGTTGTTTGCATTAAGGGTTATTGCTAAGCATAATATTCAAATAACTTTACTGAAAGAGAAAATTAAGAAAAAGATTGACTAACTTCAATGAGAAAATGACATGGAACAGCATGAGCTCTCATTCTAAAGAATGCCTTATTCCAACTACAAATTCCTGTATTTCAGTTGAGGATTAATTTTTGTCCAGAACTTAAATTACCATATAAAGTTCAGTTCTGTATGGATGCAGCTAAAGGAAGGAAGGAAGGAAGGAAGGAAGGAAGGAAGGAAGGAAGGAAGGAAGGAAGGAAGGAAGGAAGGAAGGAAGGAAGGAAGGAAGGAAGGAAGGAAGGCAAGCACATAGGGCCTGACGGTTACACAGAAAGAGTCCCAAAGTTTCATTTTAGTATTAATATTATCCTTTCAATTAGGTAGTAAAATTGCTTTACACTCAATATCAGAGACTGCTATATTTTTAAATCCCCAACTTTGTACTCCTTACTGCCTGAAATTCTCTTCGATGTCTGCCTGAGGATCTGAGAATTTGCTACTCCCCACTACCCATTTTGCAACTCTTCTTTAGATATTTAATACAGCTTTGGACTCCTTTGACATCAGTTCATTCCTGAAAAGCACAAACATGCATCTGACAGAATTTTAGTGAGGCACACCAGGAAATCCCCAGAGCACGAAAGGGATATAATACCTCTTATTTCCAAATCTGCTCATGCATAACAGGGGTTAGCACACACTTCCTCAGAGTATATTTGTCTTCAGTAAAGCAAGAAAGGAAAAGACTCCAGTGAATTTATTTAATAATTTATAGTGGAAATAGACTCTAATGAAATTTCCATCTCCCAGAAACATGAACTCTACTTTATATATACTGTCATTCATTTGTCTGCTAATAGCTGACTTGGCAGCTTCCTTGAATTGCCTACTTGGATCCAGCAGCCAATCTACTCATCCTATGATAAAGCCTTGCAAATCACAAAGGAACCAGAGAAATGCTGTGACTGTATGCAGAGAGGCTGCATACCTCCACAGCAGCACAAAGAAGCAGCTAGTAGGGAAGCTCCATTAGAGATTATGTGGGCTAGAAAGTGAATATTTTGAGGCCCAAACACCCAACATATGATGGCAAACTAATTTCTCTCTAATACTTGTCATTTATTTTTGCAAGTGGGAAGTGCTCTGTAGCTGTTTTGTGGCAATGTTTGTGGCATTGATGTGTACTGTGTAAGGCACTAAGCAGTATGTTTTCATATAGTTTTTATGCTGATATAACCCTGAAATGTATTGTGCACATGCCATGAAAAGATGAAAAATATATGATGCTTACTGTAAAAAAGATCAAATTTTTTGATATAATCTTTGTAACTGATACTGGACTGCTTAATGAAATATAATTTACAAGAATCACTGCTCTTAAATCTCCTATTTGACGATTTATAAAATTATAAGACTCCACTGCTTCTCTAGGCAAAAAAGCAGAGGACTATACAAATTTTCTCTTTGATATCAGTAGGTTTAATATTATGCAGGTGCCTCCAGAAGCAGTCACATCAAATACTTTCAGAAGACTTAGTGGAATGATGACTTTTTTTATGAGCTTTGTCATACAAAAAGAAATTCCATGTGGTTGACAGGAATGTAGCTGTGAGGACAGATACCAAATTTATGGTGAATATGTTATTCTTTACCAGCAGGTGTTCAATCCAAACTTTATACATCTCCTTAATCAGAGATATCTCAGGGCTCACTTTAATTTTCCATGACAGCTAAGCCCTTCCATGGTTGACTACACAAGGTTGCTATTGAAATAATTCTTCACCTGTTACCCTCAGTAATCAATAGTCTACTCTAATATTTATAATAAGTTAAACACCTCAGCCAGTTATTGTAGCTTTTCTATTACCTGTATGTCAACAACACGTCCATGCACAGGGACAAATGTCATAAAATAATACCTTTTTATAATCTCCAATCACTCAGTCTATTTAAATAATTTATATGCCAAAATAGGCAGGAGGTTTTTTTCTATATCTCTTGCTACTTCTGAAGTGCTTGCAAGAGCTGCTAAGATCAGAAGGCACTGGGGAATATAAACATTTCTTAAGCTAGAATTGGGAACACTGGAGGAGCATTTCATGTGGAAAACACACTGTGCAGCACTGGCATCTACTGCAGTACTGTAATGCAGCACATTCCTGTTATGAGTAAGATACAAATTTCCCCTGTACAATAGTCACTATTGTTCTCCATAAACCCCACAGGAATATAACCTTAACTAGCACTTGCACCTCAGGAGTCTCCCCAGTCTCATACAATAAGGCTGATGGTTCAAATAATCCCCTTAGTATAATAGTTTTCCCAGTGCTAGGAAAACATCATGGCTGTAGTACAGTGTTACATCAGACAGTAAGAACTGCACTTGTGTTTTATAAACTTTTTGACATAACTCATAGGCTTAGTAGCAAAGACTTGATATTATAATACCCTTATCCTGTAATTTGTAATGTGCGCACAGAAAATACCTAATATTTTCAAGATGTCTTGTCTGAAGGCTACATGCCATACCAGATTTTTAATACCAAAGCAACCCTACATGCATTAGAATTTAACTCTCATAACAAAATTAAGGAAGGTGAAATCGCACACTTTCCAGCAACTGGAAAACAGTTAACCATTTTATGTTTCCCTTGAGAGTTACTATGTCAATTTTATCAGTAGTTCAAAATAAAGTGAAATACTATTATTTACCCGTGCTTCATAACAAAATAGACTCCCCCCTGCCACCTACAGAACTCTATTCGCAGCATTCAGTGTGCCCATGGCATTTCACCAGAAGCAGGAAAAATGTTTGCAGTGAGTTGAAACAGGGCCCAAATTTGTAGGATAAGAAATCTCACTGAAAAGCAAATGATTGTGAGTTAATATCTGCATCTGAAAAACATAGGTACTTTACTGTGAAGCTAATTCTAAAAGAACAAATATTTAAAAGCTAAATTCCAAGAAGAAACAGGCAACATTTTATGTACTATCTCTACATGCAGCCTAATTTTATTTGCAATAAAATATTGATTTTAATTGTAAATTTTTTATTCACTTTCATTTAAGATTAGTGATGACTGTAAACTAAAATAGTATTGTGAATTATGAATTGTAATAGGAAGGCATGGAGACAAACTTAGAAATTGTATCTGGAGATCTTTTAAGTTCTTCAGTGGAAAAAAATTGAGAAAGTTTATTATTGACCAAGCCAAATTCTGTGACATTTCAAAATTATATCTTTTATATGGAAACAAGGTAAAAGGATTTTTGAATTTAAACAGTAAAGTTCAAAATTCCAGTCTGGTATGTAAATGGTATTAAAACCATATATATACATAATGGAAACTATGATTGAATCAAATAAAAACTGACATTTTTGTGCCTTTGAAAATCTTGAAAATTATTTTGAAAGAAACTCTCAGTTTGTTTCCCCTACCAATTTAAATAATACGGTAGAGTGAATGAGTAGTGACAGTACTATATGTTTCAGCAAAGATAATTATCTACACAGAAGTAATATCTGGCTAAGCAGTTAAAGATCTGAAATACTTCTGTTATTTAATTATTATAATTTTTGAAGGATGATCATGAAATTCAGATTTCATAATCATTCTTCAAAGGCAATGGTTAAGCAGAAGTAACATTCAAGCGCACATGGAATCATAACAGTAGGCTTTTCATTTCCTAGTAGTAAGCAAAACAGTTTATTCACAACTGACTTGGAAAATTTATATTCTTTTACAAATGATTGCATACATATAAGCCAGAACTGATACATAGTTGCAAGTAAGGACATTTATTATGCATTGTTCATTAATCTTTATTTGCTGCTTATAATTCATTATTCTCTAAAACTAATGATTGCTTTCATCTGAACAGGAAGGAAAAAAAGTAATGCTATGCAGCATCATTCTTTCATGAGAAATAAGAATTATTCAATGGATTAAACAAGTAGCTCATAATTGATTAATTTATAGATTTTTGTTGATATTGAGGCATTACACAAAAATATTCAAAAAAATAAAACTGAAATTAAATTAAAATCAGAAGTTCATGTACTGAAAAAAAGAGGGAAGTTTATTTTTTTACAAGATCAGTGGTACCAACTGAGGTGGTAAGCTGAGAAATAGGTTTCAGCCAAAATCTAGAAATATAAAATGAAGGATTAAATAATTATTTGAGTGACAGAAATAGCATTCTGGGGGAAGAAGGATATCTCCTAACTTTTCAAAATTTGTTTTGAATAGATTAATTCAAACATAATTTCATTCGGTATTGTAAGATTCAGTTAGTTTAAACTCTATTCTAAATTGTTTTAAAAAATGCAGAAAGTGTTGCTTCATTGTTGCTTCATTTTATGTCTTCTATTCCAGATAGTGGACAAAACCTAGCATTGGAACTGTTAACTTGGAAGTATTTCAGATAGAGTTCTATTTTTAAAACCTGCTTTATCTGCCCAACAAATAGATACATACTTTATGTATGCATTTGTCTATACCAAATCCTTTTCAGTAAATCAGAACACAAGCCAGTAAACTGGAAAGAAAACCACAAATAATAAATTGTCAACACTTCTCTGACCCCTCCTAGTCTACTTCTACTAAATATATTATCTTAGTTTCTGTAGTATTCATGTGCCACTCAGCCAGGACTAACTGACCTCCATGGGTGTTTAGGTTATGAATTAACAGGAAAGAGACCCCCTTTGTGGAGACATGACTGATTGTACAGAATAGTTCTGTAAGTAGAGACAAATTAGACAACTACATTGGTTTGGTTTTGTGACGCTCCATCTGTTCAGAACTGTTTGTTTTGCCAAAAGCAAAAAGCAATTTCCACCAACAAAAGTGCTGTAGCTTCAAGAAAATCATTGGAAAACCACAGTGGTAGGCAAAAGCAGTACATTTAACTGTCTCTGCAGGACACAGGTCCAGACATCATATTAATCAACTCTTAAGCTTCTGCTGTGAAAAGACAATCTCCCGTTGCTGGAACTTAAATAGTTTTTTCCATGAGCTTTAAATCCTTAGTGAAATTAGCTTTTATTCAGCATTCCTACATGACTGGAGAGACTTCTACACTGTAGCATATCCCCTCTTTCACATGTAATTCCCCACTGGAGCAAGAGTCTTCCTGAATTCTAATAAGAACTACATTTCAGAGATCATCCATGTTATTTTTCAGTATTCAGGATAACTCTGAACAAGGAAAAGTCTTTTAGTAGTTCCCATGACAAAAACCTTTCAGTTACGAATCCTGAACCTATGGTTGGAGTAAAAGGATGTTTCAGGGAGGTGCAGCATTGATTACAGGAAGTCAAGCTAATCTCGGGAGTGGCCTTCTAAAACTTCTTCGAACAATTGTGTGTCCCTAAGACTGGGGAGGTGGTCTTCAGGCCTGTTCATCACTGTGAAAGTTTCTCACTTTCTGTATGGTTGGCAGATTACTCAAAAGCTATTTTCTAAGTGCAAGAAATTCATGTTGCTTTGTCTTCCAAGATAATTACAGCAAAGAGTTCAGTGCTAGGTATTTTTGAGAAGTTGACAAAAAAAAATGTGTTTCAAGAAAGACTAATAAAATTGTTGTCACAGACAACTTCATCTAAGGATATGTGCAAATCATGGTTTGCATGGAAAGGAAATATGATGTATTAGACCAACCACTATAGCTGGGAATAAAGGAGGCAAGTCTTGGTGCACAAAATATTTTAGAAGATGAAATTGAGTCTCTTGTACGGATGCAACAGGTGTTCTGGCCCTGTAATTCACTACTGCTCTATAAACCTGTAACTCTGCAGTTCATGTGCCTCAAGAAAATACTTCATAAATTTATACCTTTCTCATCATAAGTATAGCAGCTGTCACCTGGATTGCACAGCTGAACAAGACAATTAATAAAGTGCAAACTCATAAACTTGAAATAAAAATAATCATAGGTTTTAGCCAAGAATTGTAGCAGACCAACATCATCGATGATTCAGGTATCTAATGCTGATCAACTAGTTACATAAGTTTATATAGAAAGGCAGGATTTGATGATTCAATGTGTGGGTGAAAGGGGATCTGAAGTTGAATTTTCCCCAAAATACAATGCTCTTCTGAAAATATTCTATCTAATCTTTAAATGTGCACTGAGAATACATTTTCTTTAGACTGTTACTGTCAGGTTATTTTGTAATGAGTGATCAGCCCTTGCAGTTTGCAGTGAGATTGTTGTCAATAAAAATGTTTATCATCTCAGGACTTAGCTCTGAAGTAGTAGAAGATCTGAAATGTTATTGAATTAAATTATTGTCCTGGATATATCATGATCACCCAGCCTTCTCTTCTGATGGTATACCTGAACACGCAGCACATTCCTGCAATCAGCATTGCATTAAATCTTTCAAATAGCAGACACAAAATAATTGTATATAGAAAACTTTGAGAATACAAGTAACTTTTGTGCCTCTTATATTTTTTCTTTCTAATTTAAGAGGGAGCAAGCATAAAACACAAAATTCTTGCTCTATGCTTTTATTGCAGAAATACAACAGCAACACTTCTCTGCAAAAATTTTAGAACTTCATTTGCAGATGAGTGTAAGCAATGAAAATAATCTTAGTGCAAGATTGCATGCAAAGCAAGAAAGTAGCCATGATGATGCAAGATGCTCTTCCAAATCTTTTTAAATGTATCATTACTGAAACATCTTAATTACATAAAATTACCTCTATTTCATTAAAAACAGGGAATAATGAGTAGTTATCTGCTTTACTGTAATTTGTGCATATAAAACATGAACTGTTTTATCCAGTTGCTTTAATTTTTGCCTTGCTTAAAGAAAATGGAACCTTCTTTTGTTTCTTTGAATGTGATGTAGCCAGTTTTCAAGTTTAAGGAGCTAAGGCCAGTGCTAGAGAGTTAATAGTCCTGTTATACTAGCCTATCACAGAATACTCCATGTTGAATTTCTGTGTAATATTATGCCTATGAACTAAATCTATTCTGACATTTTTATTTAGTCATCGCCAGCTACAGACAGGTTAGATATTACAGGTTATCCTTGCTAGTTGGGTGGAAATGAACCAGAGGCAGGAGGTCTCTGTTGGCATCCAAAGATAATGAATGTATGTCTGCATCTGCATGAGTTGCCTACGTCTTCCAATGCAAATCTATGTTTAGTTGAACCATGGCAGTATCCTTGATATAATTACCATTGAACAAATCCCTTATTTACAAGCACTTGTGGGATTAGATAATTAGAAACATAATTTATTTCTATATAAGCCCATTGAAGTTAATTAACTAACAAAAAAAAATTGAGAACTTTATTCTTTGCAATGTCAGTTCTGAAGTTCAAAGAAGAGAGAACTGTACAGTTGAGTAGGATTGAAATGAATAGTCAATACTTTGCTTCACAAAGCTTCTTTTATCTGTTTTTTTTGGGGGGGGTATGTTTGGTAGCCTTTAACACTTCAGATTACATAGAAAAATGTGATGATAATTTAAATGCAATTGTTCATCCAAGTTCATACTGAAAAAAAAAAGAAATTATTGCAGAGAACTACAATAAAGAGCTACTCAAAAGCTAAAGATCATCCTAGGTTAAAAGACAGAGAATATCAGATTTGACAGCCTGAATATTGATTAATCTTTTCAGTCACATTAAGCTAACTCAGATGAGCTGTTCTTGAAAAATGCATCCAACTCTTGACTGTCAACACAAGAATACAGACAAGTCCTTTGTGAGCGTTGATTTTGAGTGGCTCTGTAGTATCAACTAATATCTCACACAGGCAGGAAAGGGGGACAATGAGGGTTTTTTCCTGAAAGACAAAGGAGGTTGCCAGATTTAGGGAAAAAGTGCTCAGCAGAGATGAACTAATAAAACCTCACATTTGTTATTGTAATTGCCTTTGATGGAGCAGGTTTTTCACATTCCAGAATAAAAATTTGAACAATTTGCACCATATCCCATTGGGCAATAGTGCTGAAATGTGTTTGCATTCAAGTTATCAAAAAGACAAGATTTGTCAAAACAGTTTGAAAAGTGTGATGATGTCATTAATGCTATCATAAAAAATGTTAAAACACATAGTCACTGTTTGATGTCCTAAAACACTACATACATAGCTATACTAATCTTTCCTTTAAGCTGATTCTCTGCGTGACTGTCACAATCAAATACAGAATTAATAGCAGTTATTAAAAAAAACTTTTGAATTACAAAAAAAGCTAGGTTTGTTGGTAACTGAATTAGAATGCTGGGATTTAAAAATATCTTCTCCTTTTTTTCAGTCACAAAGAATCCTCATTGTAAACATTTAAAGTGAATAAAAATTGTAGTTTACAGAGTTAATTTGGAAACTGATAGCATCATCTATGTCATTCATTTAACATTTCACTACTCATTTAACATTTCCCTGTCTTTTTAAGGTGACAAGATATGGCAAGAGTTATCTGAATGCCTTGTCATTTACATCTACTCTTGAGATACAGTTACAGATAGTAATCTATGTCTATTTTAAAAGTGTGCATTTGGCATGTTTGACTAATCTTTTTCACCCTCCTTTCTGGTAAGAAAGGTCACCGCACTCTAAAATTGTCTATTTTCCTACCATGAAGGTAGAAAGCAGTTGGAAATGTTATAGTTCTACATTATTATTATCTATGAGGCAGAATTTAGACTGTTTACTACATGCAAACTGTGAATCAAGAATATTAGTATATGACATATCAGATAAAGGTTATACTTGATACAATACTTGCAAGAAATGTAGCCGTCTATAGGGGTTTAAAGTCCTTGAGGATATAATTCTAATTTTTGAATGGGAAAAGGATAAAAAAGAAAATTTGACTCAGGACTGACTTGCATATGAAGACTAATGATCAAAGTAGGAATATATTTATAAATCCTCATAAAAATAAATTTGAGCCTATTGCTGAATACCCACAGTAACACACTGAGCTTACATTGCTAAAATGACCCTATAGGAGCTATGGTATCTCTGATATCTTAGTGTAAGTCCCCAGATCCAAGGAGACTCTTCTGCTGGCTCTGTCCTAACATAAAAATGTGATATAAACTCTTATCTTCCTGAAGATAATGACTTTCTATGCATATACTGGGCTAGGTTGAACTGTGATCTGATATTTTATTACTATTTTGTACTGTCTTCCTTATGTTCTCTATTTATGCATTGCTCTTGTATACATCCTGGCATAATATGTCATCATATAACGTAAAAAGAAAAAAAAAAAAAAGAAAATCTTAAGGCAGAGACCAAGTTGAAATTCAAGGGGAAAAAAAAAAAAGCCTAACAGAACTGCAAAGAGAAATATGGTCCCACTGGAAAAAAGTATTAAAATTTCTACGTACCTGAATGAAGCCAGAATTTCATGCTTTCTACTTTGCATACTTTATTTTTGAAACTTGTTTGTCAAATACATATTAAGCATATCCAGTTCTCTGTTAATGTTTTATCAAGTTATGAATGGGAATGTGACAGATAGTAGAAGCAGACTTTAAATTCCAGAAAGGTTAGCCACCATATTCTGTAATGAATATAACTTGCTGTACCTTTCTAGAATAAATATTTCATTAGTCATTAGGACTGATTTTGAATAAGGAGAATCAAAGATATGTATAATTTGTGCAGTTATTTGCTCAGGCTTGTCTACAGCGTTGCTGGAGAACCTGTAATTTAAATAAGAAAGTCTCCTGTTGAGTCCTTGATATAACCTCTAGGAATATTGGAAACTCTTTAATGCAAATTTCATTTTAATAAGATTCTTTAGGGGCAGGGTATTACTGGATATTCCTATTATCAATCAGAAGAGCAGTTAGACATCTTCATTGTTGGCATGTAGCTTCAAGAAACAGGTACTTCTGATTAAGTTTTTTCTGTCTCTTGGAGGAGCTGGAGCAAAAGATCCTGCCCCAAAATGTGTTTTTATGTTAGTCAAATTGTTTATATATTCATATATATTAATGTTAATCTACCAGGAAATTTTGAAGATGATAGGAGGAATTTCATTGAAAATAAATTTGGTTAGATCATGAAAATGTTTAATCACCTGTAAGTGTTTTCATTTCAAACTGCACTAGAAACTGGCCATAATTGTTATATGATTTTCTTTAAAGTACAATTGGAACTTTGTACTGAAGCTGTCTGAAACCACTTGAGAATGACTGTAAATTATTAACAAAAGAAGGAGCTGCCAGTGAACATACAGACCAGGTTGGCCATAGAGGCAAATCCTCAGGCTTTGAAGGTGACCATGCTTGTCAGCTGAGTCCCACAAGTTATATAGTTTTAATGGAAATGCAAAATTCCTTTTATGTATGGGGTCAGGAAAGTGCAGTGTCCACCAGCCATATTTACAAGTAAAATCTTTTGTAATAAAGAGATTTTGCTTCTATGACAGATAGTATTTTCCAAAGATAGACCAAATCTTTTTAATAGTCTGTATTTTCTGCTTCCTTATCTTTTCTATATGTAAGTATACGTGAGCAACGGCTCATTTTCCCATGGCTTTGTGTAATGTAAATATGTTTCTATTCTTATAAAATACACATTCACAGCATAATTCATATTTGGAATTGGCTTCCAAACCTTTGAAACATGATGAGTGTTTGTTTCTAATTTAAAAAATAATTAAATAATTCTATCTTATAATTAATTTGGCTAAATTTATAAACTCTGGATACACAATCTGGCATAAGACTATCTAATGCTGCTGCTCTGTCACTCGTTCCAGTCAGAATGGTATATTCTACACAGCCATAGAAGAAAGAGCAATAATATGAGACAGATATTACTTAGAAACTTTTGCAATACTTTTAAACCAAGTATATTCTGTTTTAATTCACTGATGAAAGTTTTAAAGACAATCATGAAATGATAATCGTGATGAAACTACATATAGGCAAGGAGTATTCTTGAAAATTTATATTACACTAACACAGAGCTTTGTTTCTATTTCTTCTCAAGTTTTAAACAGTTGTGTAGATATGACACATTTGCAATAAGCAAGCTTAACACATAGGTCAAGTCAGCCCTAGAGGCAAGTACATGTTGCCATTTATGATGTACTAAATCTAAGAAAGTGACTGTTTTCAGAGCTTTTTGAAGAGTAATGATCCTTGCTTTTCTCAGTTAGAACAATACTACATAGTTGAAGGAGAGTGGTATATTTTTATTTTCTCAGGTGCTCCCAGTAAGAATAAGGTATTTCCTTTTCAAAAGAGGAGAAGCAGTAAAGTAGGAGTAGCCAGATACAAGCTGCAAATGTTTCACATACTGTAAAAAGAATATGCAAAAAGTTTACAGCCAAGCAGGCATATACCATTTTGAGAGAACAGGAAGAATAGGCACTTAATTGAAGATGTCTTCTTCCTAGTCCTGGAATTGTATGGACCATGAGATGAGGAATGGATTCCTTTTAGAGTAACCTTAACCACATCTACTTGCAAACGAAGTAGCCTTTTCAATAACTGAAACCTTTTACTACAGTAAATGGAATAGGATGACCAAAGACCTGGAGATCTTTTATTATTTCTGTCTGGTAAAACACTATAAATAGGTCTGATTATTGAGGAGTAAAGGTCAGGCTTTGAACTACCTTCTGGCTTTTCTCCCAAGGCTAAAAATACAACCTATTCCAAGTGACAGAAAAGATTTTTAATCAGGATACTCACTTATCCTTCTAAACCTGTGATATTTTCATCAAATCAATAAATCCATATTTAGTATCCCAACAGCAGAGAACAAAGTGTGTGTTTACTGAAAAATAGTTCCATTTAAATACTTAACTAAAAGTGGCAACTAGATCAACTTGAACTAGCATAAAGATAATACATTCACAGGAACAGGAGCCTATTTCTGTGTTGAACGACCTTACTAGCTTCGCTTAGAATTACAGGTAATTTAGGATATGACACTATGACTCTAATGACACGTAAGGTACTGTTACAGTTCTTGACAAATTTCCAGTACGAGATAGCTAACAGTTAGTGAATGTCTATCCCTTGCCCAGTAGCAACCACTACTAGCAAATATTCTTAGTGTATAATGTAAAATGCAAAGGAAACTTACTTTTTTAAAAATTTAACAGTACTGTTTGTGACAGATTTATTAATAATTTAGACTGCAGCAGCTCTCGAGCACTGTATTACACACATGTTCACAGATTCTTTATTTTTAATATCTATGTGTTCCATAGGTATGATTAGCTGACTGAGAAATCATTTATGAATTAAAAAGAACAATTAAAAAATTCATAAGGTATCACTAGTTATTTAGAATATACTATTCGGAGGGAAAAGAAATCTAAAAAATCTACAATAATTGCCTATATTCTAAAATTTCTAAGCATATCCACTTTAGAGATCCCACAAATCAAAAGCTTCATAGCATTTTATCGTACAGTGCTGCAGACTGAGCGTTCTCGCTAAACTTCAAAAAGGAAATTTACAGTTCCTTGCGGTGCATTGGGGTAATTAATCTATGACTAGTCTGTGTTAGGAGCAGCTCACTTCTACATATTCTGTGATGTTGTGGCCTTGGATACTTTTATGCTTCCATATGTAGAAAGGGTAACTGCAGACATACAGAGGCTGCCCCTCTAACCATATGTAACATAGAGTTTCTAAATAACAGCAGATTTTTCACAGCGCTGTCAAAGACAGTAGACATGAAACAAACTTTCTCATAGATTTTCAATTCTTTTCACTTTTTTCAGTCAAATTTTTGCAGCAGAAAGAATAGTCTGAACAGGAGTGATATTGCATAATACAGTGCTGATACATTTAATCATCATTGACACACTGATGACGAGACAGATGGAAATAACCATTGACTTGCTATTTATACCATAACAAAGGATAAAAATAATCCCTTGAGTTTACAAAAAGTGTTGGAAGGGATGGGAAAGCAGATTCTAGAAGCTAATTCAGTTGCAATAGGAATATTAAAGTTTAAAGAACTTTGATGCCATCAAGTCATCTCTGCTTCTGTTGCAGAGAATCACACCAAATAATCTGTTTACTAAACTTACTAAGTTCCAACTTAAATGCCATTAGGGGTTTTGGACCAACTGCTTGAAAAGCTGTTTCAGAACTTGATTATTTTAATAATTATGTACCTTTATCTAATTTCCAGTTGAGAGTGTGCTTGAGCCATTAATAACCATTTCTTCCACTACTGATGTTGACTTTGGCTCAAGTATTTCTTATCTCATCCCCATATGTTTCCATACAGAACTTGTCTGCTCCCTTAATCTTCACTTTGTAAGGCTACATATCCATTTTTCTTAGCAAGATAGTCCTCTCATTCTCTGGGCTACCCTTCTCTGCACCTATGCTGATTTCAGTTTAATTTTCTTAAACTATAGTATCTAGAATGGTGCTTAGTATTTCAGATGAACTGTCAAGAGTGTTTTGTAAAGTGGCATTTGTATGTACCTTGTGAATTGCATTACAGGATCTCATTTGTATTTTACACAACTTTTTTCCTAGTTAGTTGCTAGATTTGACTATCACCAGCATCAGTTTGTGTTGGATGCTATTATTCATTCTGGAGGATCCAAGCAAAATACTTTATGGATTTAAAAGCTGTTTCAAAGTCACAAAATCCACTTCCACACACCATTTATTCCATAGGTTCCACCAGTATAAATTTTTGAAGAGTTCTCCAGTGCCATTTAGGTAACTATTTGATTGAGGGTTGTGGAATTGTAGTGCTTCTTTCTACACTGTCATATCTACTTCACTGATCAATGCAGGAAGCTTCATAAATGTAGATAAGGTATTTTCCAGACATTTTGTAATTAGCATTGTAAGATGAGCTATCATAATTGCTTGCCTGACAGTACTGTCTCATAATTTATAATGCCTTGATATATAATGCATATACTGTAATGCATTTTAACCAATCTGTAACTACCACAGTCAATCATCTTGGAACAGTGTCACAGTATAAGCTGCTTTTAGGTCTATGCTAAGTGTTCTGTTTCTAAAATTTGTCCTATTGCAGCAGGTAGCGTTGTTTTACAAACAGGCCTGCATAAAACCTACAGGATTACACTGAGTGACTAGTTTTTCCCTACCAGGTTTCAGTCCTTAAAGAGTAGGCATCAATGAAAGAAACAAAGATTAATTCAATTATGTACTTTTCTCCTGTTAGTGAAATATGACTGATGCCAACAGCTTTTCTTTATAAAATGAAAGTCTTAACACTTGCCTAGGAAGTATTCAAGTTCAGGTTTTCAGCTGAAACTTTTTGACACCTGTTAATATTATCATTTAAGGAATAATCAACACTGCCTTGGCCAAAACAAAGATAATCATATTGTAGCACAACAGATGTGCACAGATGATGTAAAATTTAAGCTGGAGCTTTGTATTGCTTGATGCTGCCAAAGAAATGCCCTGTGCTGGCAAAAGTATTGACCCTGTATAATCTGTTAATAAGGTAATTAGGACTAACTGTTTCTGAAAATGAATCTGTAAATGAGTCTTGTCCTCAGTCTGCTTCAAGTG
This sequence comes from Piaya cayana, assembly GCA_013389865.1. Classification (NCBI taxonomy): domain Eukaryota; kingdom Metazoa; phylum Chordata; class Aves; order Cuculiformes; family Coccyzidae; genus Piaya; species Piaya cayana. The sequence goes on from WAAB01018216.1 coordinate 42,400, forward strand.
CTTATTCTTGGCCCCATTTTACCTCTATACACAGTGGGATGTTTGTGTCTCTAGTGATCTTGAAAGCAGAATCCAATTGAGTTAATATTAGCCAACCAAAGCCAATTTTATTTTAGTCCACTATGATTCACATAACCAAACAATCATCTGTACTTGCACAGAGAAAGGGGTTGCATAGAGTGAAAATTAGCAGTCCAAGGCAGGCTAGAACTGCTTCTGTTTGCAGAAACATTGGCTTACGCTGAAGTAAATCTGCAAAATTTAACCTTTAATTACACTGCCTCAGACTGCTGCTCATGTGGATTGTGACTACTCTTTGAAATTGTTAACACTGTAAAGTAATTAAGAAAATATTTATTGAAAATATTTTAATACTGATGCTTCTTATGAGGATGAGAAACTGTATTAAATACCAGCAATTTCTGAGCAAGTTCTCACATGTAATTTTAACTGTAGTATGTAGTACTTAAAAAGTTTTTTATATATCATTTATAAAAAAAATCTCAGAAATGTGCAGAACTTTCACATTTTACCAAACATAATTCCTTTCCTGTCAAATATTGTATAAATAAAACAAAAGAAATTATCTTGCACCAATCACTAGAAAAAGTGTGTGATACACTTTTCCTCACTACAAGAATTTATCTTCCGAGGAGCAGCAACCTAAAGAACTCAGTACTCACTTTCCTAGTCCGAAGGAAACACAACACTCATGCTGCATTCCCCTGGAAAATGTATATAATTCTTTTCTCTTTACTAGATCTGCTAGGGACAGAAATTCCATTCCAGTCAGGACTGTGAAAGTTTGGAATGTAGTTTTATTCAAAAAAAAAAAAAGCTGGAAAACTTACACTTTCTGAGGGGAATAATCTCCCTCAAATCTTTCAGTACTCTGCCTAAAACTCTTTCTTTGCATTTTAATGCGGTTTTATGATGCATTCTAGTGTGTTTTGCGTATGCTTCTCTTCCTTCTGGTCATAAAAATTTTCATCATGGACTCACAATACCCTTCTGTCATCAGAGAAAAAAAGCTTTATGATCTGATGTAGAAGGATCTGAAAGGGAAATTTCTCTCAATGCCTCACTGAAATTGACTGGGCCAAGGTGTTCTAGAGATGTAACTCCATAGATTTACAGCAAGTCTTGGATACCCAATTACCTAGATAGCTCTGCGAATCTGAGGTTTATATGAGAAGAACAGTTGCAACTGTTGTGACCCGTTTCTCTGAAATCATTTTATTATGTCTTTATCCTACACAATTCAACATACTTGCAATGTTGTAACACCTTTTCAAGCTGTAAACACACTTGGAAAAAATATGGTGTTGATCAAACTTTCACGTATTTGCTGCTGTCTTTAAAATTTCCCAGACTTGCACTGAAACTACACAAATCTTTACAGCTTTTACATGAAGACATAAATTCTCTCAGCCCAGAATGTGTCACATACAGACTTGTGCATTTGTAAGTTAATTTGGTAGCAGGTTATTCCTATGCTCTGTCATTATATATGAATGGCTTCTGCATATAGGCAAGCTGAAGTTTCTTTCCTCCTCCTTTCACAGTAACTAGTCTGCCTATGCCTGAATGGCTGCAGTTTGTACTGGCTGACCCTGAGTACTGGTTTGTTTCATCCATCCTTATCTAGAATCTTCCCTTCACTTTTAAATGCAACAAAGGAGACAAAACTGTATATCTAAGAGTGCCCCTGGAGTTTCACAGTATGAGATTGAAGTCAAAACATATTTCAAGAAAGCCAAAGTGACACTGGATAAAGAAAAAAATGGGAATATAGGCTAAGATGTGGTGGCAATAACATGAGATAAAACTGTTAGCTAAGGTATAAAAGTTGTGATAAGAAAAATAAATCCTCACTGCCAGTTTGTGCAAGTCTGTGTGTCTGTTTGTCTTGCTAACAGACATTGCTCTCTCAGCCCTGCAGCATCAGTTTCAGCAGTGGCTCCCTCACTCACAAATTTTTCTCTGAAAATTCCCATCCAGCCGGCACTTTGACAGCTTTAGCTGATGTAGCAATTGTAGCCATGGGGTTTCTCATTTTGCTGTACAGCGTGGTTCTGAGCACTGAGATAAATCACAGTGATAAGATGAAGGCTGCTACTCTTCAGCAGTATCTAATTGAGGGAGCTGCTCCAGCATTAGAGCAAAGGTTAAATAGTGAGAAAAAAAGTTAAAGCAACATCTTTCTCCCAACGATGCAGCTTGGATTATTTTGAGATTTTGGCAGAAAAATCATTCATTTCCGTTCCACACAAGAAATTACTTCACACTAAAGCAAAACAAAAAAAAACCCCAAAATCTTTTCCATTTCAATGACTTTGAGTGACTTTATTCTTTCTTGCACAATATACCCTGTATTTACTTTGAAATAAGAAAATTTTAGTTGGGTAGTTATTTTTCATTATCCTTCATTTGACAGGAGAATAAATGCTCTTACTCTGGTTTTGTACCGCATTTAAATAAAATAAAGTCCATTTACATTCATTTTCTTGTGGCAATCTACAGTATTCATTACTTCGATATTGTGCTGCATTTTGTAAGCCTGTTTCCCCCAAGCATCTCTCTAATTGCTTGCTGTTGGAAATATTTCTAGTTTTAGTTGAAGATGTTATAACCAATGTTCTATATATTGAATTAAGTAATCTTATGGGTAATAAAATCGTATTATGATAGCCATTGTAACACCAGTATGTACTAAGGGAAATCTAGTGAAAATATGCCATTTAATTTGTTAGTCTGATTGAGTGTGGGTTTTCACTGGAGCAGTACACTAATAGGCAAGAAAGCTAGAAATACATAGTAGTTTGGTGTCTTGTTTTCTTCAGCTTCACCAGCACAATAAATGAGAAACAGACACCTAATTGCTGTTCCTGTCATTTAATTCCTCCTCCAATATGCCTCTGGGGTTATTATTAGGTACTAGGGTAGGTATGAAGGTGGACAGAGACAGGAAGATCTTAAATGGGGCATTTCCCTCTATCATTCAGCACCAATGGCTTTGAGTAGTTATATGGACAGCCTAAAAGGATTATAATTTCCATTTAGTTTGCTAATACTACTAAAGTTTTTTTTTAAAAAAAAAAACCTCTTCTTGTGTAGTTCTCTTCTTGTACAGGCTTTTACAGTTAATGAATATGTAAAATGAGTCAGATATATTTCATAAAAAGCTTACAAAGCATTTTTAAGAAGCAGCAGCTACCAGATGCAAGCAGCCAAACATGCTGCTATTAAAGAGTCATTTCTGTTGAAAAAAAAAATTGCTCTCTGGCTACACTGCATCCATGATCAGTACTTTAGGGGCTAAAGGTGATTGCTTTGGTGAAAGCTTTTTGTATACTTTAACTACATTAAAAACCTAATACTTAGCAAGTACTTATTACTTCCTCAAATATTGTAAAGAATACTAGCTAATAAAAACCATACAGTTAGAGAAAACATGTGTTGGAAATTAATTGTTGTATGTATAAAACTGAACAGAGATCATTATGCATGCCATATGAAATAATGCATGTCTTCCAGTGAGTTACTGCAAGTCTGAGATGTTGTATTTGACAACAAATTAAATACAAGTGCATATTTTTTCCACATAAAACATTTTAGAAATGTTTTCAAGCTGCAAGCTTCCTGAGAGAGGCAGAAATCAGGTGCATATAAACTTATGTTTCTATTGCTAAGCACTCAGCATAGCCCATATAAGTCATGATTTTTTTTCTGACATTTTAAATAATTATCTGTGACACAAAGCAATGTCAAAACCATCCAATGTAAGCATTGGATGAAGAACGAAAAACACTTCTATATTTCTAAGTAAAATTACTCAGCACAAAACCCCATTTACTAGTTTATCAACAACTAGAACAGCAGTTCTTGTTATTGCATAGAACAGAAAAAGAAAATAATTTTGGAGTGAAGAGGGACACTATCCTACAAATAGATAAAACTGTGGTTGGTTGCAGTGGCTGGAAGCACTGTTTTGCAAATGATGGCTTGTGATTTTTACCAAATCATATTTTCCCATGCCTGCTGCTAAACAAAGGAGCTGTAAGCAGCTTGAAACAAAACAGACTTTTCTGTCAAATGACCAGTCAATCAGGCTATTCTTAACTATCGCAATACTATTAAAAAAAACCATCAAACCCAAATGCCACT
>WAAB01018216.1:47280-113361 GCA_013389865.1 Piaya cayana
TACTACTAAAGTTTTTTTTTAAAAAAAAAAACCTCTTCTTGTGTAGTTCTCTTCTTGTACAGGCTTTTACAGTTAATGAATATGTAAAATGAGTCAGATATATTTCATAAAAAGCTTACAAAGCATTTTTAAGAAGCAGCAGCTACCAGATGCAAGCAGCCAAACATGCTGCTATTAAAGAGTCATTTCTGTTGAAAAAAAAAATTGCTCTCTGGCTACACTGCATCCATGATCAGTACTTTAGGGGCTAAAGGTGATTGCTTTGGTGAAAGCTTTTTGTATACTTTAACTACATTAAAAACCTAATACTTAGCAAGTACTTATTACTTCCTCAAATATTGTAAAGAATACTAGCTAATAAAAACCATACAGTTAGAGAAAACATGTGTTGGAAATTAATTGCTGTATGTATAAAACTGAACAGAGATCATTATGCATGCCATATGAAATAATGCATGTCTTCCAGTGAGTTACTGCAAGTCTGAGATGTTGTATTTGACAACAAATTAAATACAAGTGCATATTTTTTCCACATAAAACATTTTAGAAATGTTTTCAAGCTGCAAGCTTCCTGAGAGAGGCAGAAATCAGGTGCATATAAACTTATGTTTCTATTGCTAAGCACTCAGCATAGCCCATATAAGTCATGATTTTTTTTCTGACATTTTAAATAATTATCTGTGACACAAAGCAATGTCAAAACCATCCAATGTAAGCATTGGATGAAGAACGAAAAACACTTCTATATTTCTAAGTAAAATTACCCAGCACAAAACCCCATTTACTAGTTTATCAACAACTAGAACAGCAGTTCTTGTTATTGCATAGAACAGAAAAAGAAAATAATTTTGGAGTGAAGAGGGACACTATCCTACAAATAGATAAAACTGTGGTTGGTTGCAGTGGCTGGAAGCACTGTTTTGCAAATGATGGCTTGTGATTTTTACCAAATCATATTTTCCCATGCCTGCTGCTAAACAAAGGAGCTGTAAGCAGCTTGAAACAAAACAGACTTTTCTGTCAAATGACCAGTCAATCAGGCTATTCTTAACTATCGCAATACTATTAAAAAAAACCATCAAACCCAAATGCCACTACAAGAAGGAAAAAATATTCAGGCTTTTACATTCTGAATTTCCAAACCAGACTGTTAAATGGCAAAGGCAAAGAGCTGCTGAAGGGTTAAACAGAACTGAAGGATGGTGACATACAGTCACATATGCTTATGTATATTCAGCTCAAACCATCTGTTGTTCATATGGGGAAGCTGCTAAATATGATACTGCATCATAGCTGAAATTCTTGGGGACAGAATATTTATTGTTCAAAACCAACCTGTTAGAAGAGGGCCAAGCTATATAGACTAGAATCACAGAATGATTTGTGTTGGAAGGGACCTTAAAGATCATCTAATTCCAACCCTCCTGCCATGGGCAGAGACACCTCCCATTGGATGAGGCAGCCCCATCCAGCACCTCCAGAGGTGGGGCATTCGTAACTTACCTCTTCTAGGGCCTCATCACCTTCATTGTGAAGAATTTCGCCTTAATGTCTAATCTAAATCTTCCCCTCGCCCCTAGCCATCTCCATTAGTCCTATCACTACATACATACACACATAAGAAGTCCCTCCCAGCTTTCTTGTAGGCCGCCTTCAGGTACTGGAAGGCTGCTATAAGGTCTTCTTGGAGCCTTCTCTTCTCTAGGCTGAACAAGTCCAACTCCCTCAGCCTGTCCTCGTATAGGAGGTGCTCCAGCCTTCTGATCATCTTTGTAGGTCTCCTCTGGACCCGTTTGAACTGTTCCATATCCTTCTTATGTTAGGGATTCCAGAACCAGACACAATACTCCAAGTGGAGTCTCACAAGAGGGGCAGACTCACCTCCCTCAACCTACTGGTCACTCTTCCTTTGATGCAGCCCAGGATACAGTTGGCCTTCTGAGCTGGGAGCATGTGTTACTAGCTCATGTCAAGCACCCCCAAGTCCTTCTCCTCAGGGCTGCTCATGTCAAGCACCCCCAAGTCCTTCTCCTCAGGGCTGCTCTCAATAATATGATTCCCTGGCCTGTATTGAAATCACAGATTGCCCTGACCCAGGTGTAGGACCTTGCACTTGGCCTTATTGAGCCTCATAAGGTTCACACAAGTCCACTTCTCCAGCTTGTCCAGGCCCATCTGAATGACAACCAGTGTGGCAACTGCACCACTCAGCTTGATGTCATCTGCAAACTTGCTGAGGGTGCACTCAATCTCACTGTCTATATCATTGATGAAGATATTAAACAGCACTGAGGGACACTGCTTGTCACAGAACTCCATCTGAACATCGAGTTGTTGGCCACTACTCTCTGAATGTGACAATCCAACCAATTCCTTATCCACAGTCCACCTATCAAATCTGTATCTCTTCAGTTTAGAGAGAAGGATGTTCGAGGTCCCTGTCAAAAGCTTTGCAGAAGTCTAGATAGATCACATCCATTGCTTTTCCCATGTCCACTGATGTGGTTAGCCCATCATGGAAAGCCACTAGTTTGGTTAGGCATGACTTGCCCTTGGTGAAGCAATACTGGCTACCACTAATCATTTCCTATCCTCCATGTGCCTTTAGCATAGCTTCTAGGAGGATCTATTCCGTGATCTTCCCAAACACAGAGGTGAGTCTGACAGATAAGTAGTTCCCAGGATCATCTTTTCTGCCCTTTTTAAAAATATACCTTTCTTCCATTCACCAGGGACTTCTGACTGCCATGACTTAGATATCGTGAAGCGTAGCTTGGCAACCACATCAGCCAGTTCCCTCAAGGCTCTGGGATGCATCTCATCAGGTCCCATAGACGTATATGTTCAGGTTCCTCAGGTGGTCACAAATCTGATTGTCNATCTGAATGACAACCAGTGTGGCAACTGCACCACTCAGCTTGATGTCATCTGCAAACTTGCTGAGGGTGCACTCAATCTCACTGTCTATATCATTGATGAAGATATTAAACAGCACTGAGGGACACTGCTTGTCACAGAACTCCATCTGAACATCGAGTTGTTGGCCACTACTCTCTGAATGTGACAATCCAACCAATTCCTTATCCACAGTCCACCTATCAAATCTGTATCTCTTCAGTTTAGAGAGAAGGATGTTCGAGGTCCCTGTCAAAAGCTTTGCAGAAGTCTAGATAGATCACATTCATTGCTTTTCCCATGTCCACTGATGTGGTTAGCCCATCATAGAAAGCCGCTAGGTTGGTTAGGCATGACTTGCCCTTGGTGAAGCAATACTGGCTACCACTAATCATTTCCTATCCTCCATGTGCCTTTAGCATAGCTTCTAGAAGGATCTATTCTGTGATCTTCCCAAACACAGAGGTGAGTCTGACAGATAAGTAGTTCCCAGGATCATCTTTTCTGCCCTTTTTAAAAATATACCTTTCTTCCATTCACCAGGGACTTCTGACTGCCATGACTTAGATATCGTGAAGCATAGCTTGGCAACCACATCAGCCAGTTCCCTCAAGACTCTGGGATGCATCTCTGGGATGCATCTCATCAGGTCCCATAGACGTATATGTTCAGGTTCCTCAGGTGGTCACAAATCTGATTGTCCCCTACAGTGGGAGGGACTTTACCCCTCTCGTCCCTGTCTTATTGTCCACTGACAATTGTCCAATGAAGAGAGCAGTTGTCAGTGAAGACTGAGGCAAAAAAGTTGTAGAGTACCTCAGCCTTCTCCTCTTCTGTTGATACAAGGTCACCATTTATATCCATCAGTAGGTGTACGCTTTCTTTAACCTTCCTTTTCTGATTGACATACTGTAGAAGCCCTTCTTGTTAGTCTTCACTTCCCTGCCAAGTTCACCTCCAGCTGCACCTTGGCCTTCCTGACCCCATCCCTACACAACTGGGCAGCTTCCCTATACTCTTCCCAGGTTCCCTGTCCCATTCCTGTTCATAGAGCTCCAGTTGCTGCACTTCTAGGGGGAAAGTTTAAATCTCCTGCAGCTGCTTAGTACCACGCCTGTGCATCAGCCACCACATGGCAACTGCTGGGACCAAGACTCAGGAGCCACCAGCCCCTCGCTCCCTGTCAGTCCACAAAGAGCATTTTCTGCCTCAATCTTGTGCCTGGCTGCAGCGCTTAGTGTGTCTGCTGCCGTCTCTCACTGACTGACCATTGCTGCAGGCTTTGCCACCTTTAAATAAGGAAGCAAATAAGGAAAAAATAATCCACAGCATATTTAAGAATTTAAGACAACAGGATGATGCAAGAGCAGTCAGATTATTTTACCAATTAACTACCAGTCACTGAACTGTAATTACTCAATTGTAATGATATGTTCAGGCAAACTCTCCTTAGCTATATACACCATTCATGAAAATACCATTTCTAATTAATTTCTAAGAATTTGACACCATGCTGTGAGCATTTTCCAATGAAGTGGTACATTTTGACTTTCAAAATTATCTATAGAGGTAGTAAGTATCTGATTTTAAAGCTCTTGCTAGTACCTTTTAATTTGTGCTGGTGCATATTTTGAGGATTTTGAGAGACTGAGAATTGTTATTAGTTCTATGAATATTTTATTTTGTAATTTGCCTCCAACTTCTCTGAGAGAAGGACGAGTATATACTTTTGTTACGAAATTCTCCCTCTAGTCAAGGTTTAGGACCTAGTCTGATAGCTGGTGAACTATCAACATGTAACAGATGAGAAAATTCATTAGTGCAACTGATTTGCAAGATAATTTTCATTTCTTAGCTCAGCAGCAAGGAAGAGATTGGAGGACAAGGTAAACTGCCCATGCCACCATTGATGCTTCTCAGTAGCATGACCAGTTTTCTCACACTGGGAGAAAGCACAGATGTTATCCTTTAGGGAATATTCTATCCGTATAAGATGCAAAATTTCAGTGTGTCTTGACTGTGTAGAAGTCTCCTTGGGTTCCTGAGGTGTGAATAAAGCTGAATATCTCTGTCAGATAAGTGCTGCAAAGGAAAAATAATAAATGATGATATATTAAATAGTGCTGTACAACATAAAACAGCCCTCTGTGAATTAGAAAAAAAATGTAGAAGGTTTTTCATATGTTGTACTTTATTGCATGACAATCACTGATGTGCAGTATTATGCTTGAATGTAGGTACAAAAGTACAGAGATCTCAGGGCTACAAGGAATTGTACAGAATTGAATGTTTCCTATGAAAATGTAAATTTCTGATTCTCTGCAGTAAGTATCACACCACGTCTCATAAAACATGGTACCTACCTAGGCCATTTCAAGGGTTCATTTTCATTTCTAACCCACAGCATTCTAAAAAACTAGAAAGAGCTCTGCCATATGAAAGGAAATATGTGTCAGATAATACAAGTCCAAAGCGTTCTAGCTGCAAACTAGAAAGAACACGTACATGGGACTAGAGCTCTGACAATAACACTTTATTTATAACTGAAAAACAGTGATACTGGCTCTTCATGTGCTTAGGAAATATAGGCAACATCAAAACAGGAAAAAAAAAGTTATGAATTTTGCTCTAGGGAGTAGGGTAGAATTAGTGAGAAGGATAGAATGCAAAAGCCCTATAGCAAAGTATTGTATCGTATTCCTACCTTCTTATCTCCACCTTCTAGAGTATTGCATCAAGACATCAAGACATAATCAATGTGATATTTCTAGCAAAAAAATTAGTCCTCAAGTTTTGCAGACTATTTTCAGCATTTCTGAACAGCAACAGCAGTATATATCAGATTTACAGGGCTCCTAGATCGGGTCAGATAAATGTTTCCTAAATGATACAATATTAATTGAATACACAATTTCACTAATAAATTATTGCCAGAGATGCTACAGAATGCTCTATACATGACCTCCATTACAAAGTCTTTATATTTCAGTTTATGAATACTTATTTATGAAATAATCTGTAGTGTACAATATAATCAGTATAAAAATCTCACTGATAGCAACTTATTAAATATTAGGATAAGTAATCTCTATTATGTTTTTATAAGATATTCATAAATACTCGGTTTTTTACATTTTTAATAGATTTGCAAAATTTGCACTGAAAATATATGCAGGTATGTTGCTTTAGACTACCTAAATTAATTTAGATTGTGTGAGCAAGCTCCTAATTTTCTAATTTATAGGTTTCTAATACTAGTCTTTGGCTTATGTCACATGTGTTTATCAACTTCAGTATTTTATGGTATCCTTTCAACTGCAAGTGTATTGAAACAGTGTAATTCAGATGGAAAAGAATGGAAATAAGGACTCTTTCTTCCTTCCGCGACCTCCCCCAAGATGAGCACAGCTTTAGTCTACACTGTGGGCAGCATAATGGTTTCAGTCTTCTGACATACTTCAACTTCAAATGTTAAATACCATAGTCTTTACAAGACATAAATACACACTCCCATCAAGTCAGGTAGAAAGGTGAAAAGAATGAAGATCTATTGTATTGTACCTGGTTGTGAGCTTATACCACTCAAGGGATTGCATAGTTCTGCTGCTGAAGGCCTCCTGATTTAGGAAGGCATTAAATGCAGAATCCAACTGTAGTTCCACATCTGTAATATCACTGACATGAGCAGAATTTAATTTTTATCAAAGCTTAGCATAGACTAATGCTTCAGATACCACTTGTGGTGGTAAAAAATCAAAACATACACGTATTATATACTGTAATAAAACTTAGAGAGTCACATGAATTGAGCTTTGTATGCAATTATTTCTATCACCAAATGACAGAACTTGTTAAAACTAAAATTGCGCATCTGAGGGCAGTATATGGAAATTCAATCTTATCAAATAAAAGTCAAATCACTGAAGACTGCTCCAGTGGACTACAGCCTAAAGTCCTCTAAGCAAAGAAGAGTCTTTATGTTTCAGATCACTGCCACAGAGGTTAGTGGGCAGTAATAAAACAGAGCTCTAGCATTAAGGACAAGGAAAGCACACTCTCTGCCAGGCATTAAGTAGTAGTTTTATCCTTCTTTCTGATGAAGCATTCTGTGTAAACTTCTAATTGCTCAACACCAACCACACTGAATCTCCTGAAACAGCAATGTATGCTCTGATAAGAATGAATTCCTGAACGTTATGACAGGATTTATTTACAGAAAATTTTCCCTGCAGACAATTACATTTTTTTATAAATTCTTGTGTCTTACTAGACTTCTGTAAATGCTCAGCAGAAAAATAAACAAGCCTAATTTCAAATATTTGAGTAAGATTTAGGTTTCACCTCAAAAATCTAAGCAACTTACGCAGGAAACTTTATTACATGTGTCCTTACTATGAAAAATAACCCAGCTGCTAAAATGACCTTCATATTCTTCTAAAGTGTATCATTACGTAGTGTGATAACTGTGTGGTGGGAAAATCAGAGTCATTCAGCTAGGACTTCAGTAGACTTGTGTAACAGGGTCGAAGGGTCCTTCTGCACATCATTACAGTATGAATGCTAAAAATTTGCCTCCAATTTGCCCTCTGTGCTTTTGAAATTCATCCCTGTCCACCTGTAAAGATACTAGGTATCTTTACAGAGATGAATTTCACTTGTGATTTCTACTGTTATGGCTGAGAGAAGAATTTCCTCCAGCCTGAGTAAAAAAGTCAAAAGGAAAATCGGGCAGAAGGCAACTGAAGACCTCTGTTGTAAATCAGTGAAACAGAACACCTTTATAACATAGTCTAACATGATGAAGGTTAAAAACTTGCTATTAAACAAGAAAATTATTCATTTAAAACACAGTTTAACAATAAGGAAGTACAAGTGAATGTCTAAGTAAGGATTTTACTGCATGCTTTCTAGCATCTTAAAGGAAGCCTCATGGGTAACTAATATCCTTTTCAGATTCTTTAGGAAGAAATGGCCGTGAAGGCATTTCTATGGTCTATTACACCACCCTTCAATTATTTCTCTAATATGAGTTTAAACAAGGAAAAAAATAACCTACAATATGCTTCATTAAAGTAACATTAGTTTGGAAGAGTGAATTCCAGCAAAGCATATAAATTGAGAATTGGGCATGCTAACATTCTAACATGAGTCATGGATGGATTAGCAGAATATATTCCTAGCTGGAGCTGAACTGATTTTTCTTTTTATTTTTCAGACGCACTTTAATCTTTATTAATGCTTTCATTGTTTTAGGCAGTAGGCTTTGGCAGGGAAGAGAGAGGAATTTCTTTTGTTTCCCATTGACTTTTATAGACATGTCAATCTGGAATGTTTGCTAGACTTCCCTTAGAACCTGAACACTGCTGGTTTACAGGATGTGATGTTTCTACTCTTTCTTTCTCATGTCAGGAATATTCTTGCTTCTATCTACCAATTCTGTTCCCTTGCCAGTTATAGTTTAGTGAGATTAATCTCTCTGCTTTTCTTGGGTGTCAAATGGCAAAAGAGGTTGAGAGGGAGTTTCAGAGGTCCATTGCAGTAATAGCACAAGAATAGCCAGAACACACAAAAATCTCTAAGGAACAATAACATTGCACAATTTCAACTGTGCAAGACTCGTGATGTGCAACAAGGCCAAGTACAAGGTCTTGCACCTGTGTTGGGGCAATCCCAAGCACAATTACAGGCTGGAAAGAGTTTGGAAGAAGCCCTGAAGAGAAGGAGTTGGGAATGCTGGTGGATGAGAAGCTAAACATGAGCCAGCAATGTGTGCTTGCAGCCCAGAAAGCCAAACTTATCCTGGACTACATCAAGAGAAGTGTGATCACCAGACTGAGGGAAGTGTTTCTGCCTCTCTACTCTGCTCTCTTGAGACCTCGCCTGGAGTACTACATTCAGTTCTGGAGTCCTCAGCACAGGAAGGACATGGATCTGTTGGAGCGAGTTCAGAGGAGGGTCATGAAGGTGATCAGAGGGATGGAGTACGTCGCCTATGGGGACAGGCTGAGAGAGTTGGGCTTGTGTAGTCTAGGGAAGAGAAAGCTTTGAGGAGACCTTATAGCAGCCTTCCAGTACCTGAAGGCTAGGGAAGGGGCTCTTTATCAAGGAGTGCAGTGATAGGACATGTGTAATGGCTTTAAGCTGAATGAGAGGAGATTTAGATTAGATATTAGGAATAAACCTTTTACCGTGAGGGTGGTGAAAACACTGGCACAGTCATGGAAGTCATGTTCCAACTCAAACCATTGTATAATTCTGTGATTCAAAATTACAGAGACAAAGAGCATTCCTTGAAGTGAAAATAAATTGCTCCTTTCAAAGGCTATATAGATTCATTCTAGAATAATACTGTAGTTGACCTGAGTCATCTGATTCCAGAGTTGCCCAAGAAAAAGGAACAACTTGAGAGTTTTTACAGTGAAGTATTTCCCCCTCCACAAAAACTGCTTCCCTAATTGAGGGATGTGAATTTAGATACATTGTTTACAAATGTACAGCACAGGAACAATCTATTAAAATTTTGCAGCTAGTCTCAGCTATGCAAACTTAATAAACCTGATGGAGGCCTAAAATCTCAGTACAACTCTAAAATATGGTTTAACTAACACAATCTAATTTAAAGCTTTTTGGAGAGGAGAAAATTAATGGAAAATTAGACTGATAAAAAAAGAAATTCTAAAGTAATATATTTCCATTTAGAAGAAATGAAAATACAACTTTAGATTTTTAACAAATCAATGTAGATTGAATTATTTTAATCTTTTCAGGCATTGTAAGTTCAGCTGGTTTAGGAGTTTTTTTAAACACTTCCTCAGTACTTTGCCTTTTCTAAGAATTGCTCACTTATAAGGTATCACGGGAGGTGCAGTGTGGCCAGCAAATTGAGCAAATGCAAGGAGCTTATACTATAAATGAACTACGACTTACACCTGCCAATGTAGCAGTTTGGTATTTCCCATTTGAAAGACTAAATTTGGAGATTTATATATTTTCTTTCTTTCATTCAGTTCTTTTTACAAGGAAAAGTCAAAATTTCTCCCCAAATAACTTTATGAAAATTCTGCGTTACTCAAAACACTCACAGGAAAGTATTTCTGTACAATTCTTCAACTAGTCCTTAGCTCACTTTGGAGCTCAAAAGTGAGATACAGAGCAATTGTGAAATTGATCTTGAAAATGCACAGAATAGACATGAAATCCATTCTCACATTTGCATAGATCAAAAATAACTCATTGAAGATCTGTGTTAGTGAAAAGAAAATGAAGTTCATCTTCACTGAAATTAATTTCAAAAGACCTTGAACTGAATTACATTTTCTGCCACACAGACAGCAACAGACTTGGTTTGATGTCTTTCTGCCTAAAGGCACAATGCCCGATTTGCTTCTGAGGTAAGGGAGCATTACGGTTTTCTTATACCCAGATTTATAGGGACATATGGAATGTCCTGTAAGATAAGCAAAGTGAGCAGAATAAGCACATACAGCTGTATGCCAAAATTCAGGTGCTCTGCTAACCAGCCTGGCACAAGGACATTCAGAATGGGTATAGCCTGCTAACTTAGCTCTGCTATCTCAGAAAGTACACCTCAGAGGTCTGTGGTGCTGCAACAAAAAGCAGGAAGGCTTCCAGTACCTTTCTCTGCCTCTCTCAAAGTCAATGTCTGATGTAAGTAGAAGCGAAATATTAGGAGACAACTCTCAAGTTTTCAAAAGGAGATAAAAGCCAGGACAGGAATTCAGACCTGAATTCAAATTACGTGTTTCCTAAGTATTTTGACAAGTCTTAGTTAATTTCTCTCACATGTGTGGGGTTTAGTAAGTGTTTCAGTTCTTTCAGTGATACCTTTCTTTCAGATATCTGCATAAAACATAAGATTTTAACTGCAATGTCTGAACAATATAAAGATAAATAATACTCAAAATACACATTACTGACAATATTCAGCAGAGCACTTAAGTCAATAGGACTCCTCACAAGCTAAAAAATTGTCATCAACTTAAGTGTCTAGCTGAATCCCAGCCAGTGGGCTTCATTAGAGTCTTTATGGGTTTTATCATTCTGACCTTTACTGCACAGTAAATTTTGCCCTTCTTGTGATATTTATAACATATTCTATGCCATACTTGCAAAGGAGATTACCGCAGATTTATCTATTGCAATTAGAAAAGGATGAGCTTACAGTGATCTGTAGTGGTTGCACTCCACAAAAAATGCATATTATATATATTAAGAAATTATCTTTAAATAAATAGATCATTTTGAAGTTTGTGGTATTAATGTCAGAAATTACATGAGCAGAATGCAATTTAAACTTTCAGATTTCTTGAAGTAAAGATGATTCAATCAGCATATAAGATGTGTAAAGCTCATTAAATCTTTTACTAAAGTAACATAATCTCAGGCATTTACTTCCAGTACCTGAAAAGGGCCTACAAGAAAGCTGGAGAGGGATTATTCATAAAGGCTTGTGGTGATAGGACGAGGGGGAATGGGTATAAACTGGAGAGGGGCAGGTTTAGACTAGACATTAGGAAGAATTTCTTCACCATAAGGGTGGTGAGGCACTGGAGTGGATTGCCAACATAAGTTGTAGCTGCTCTGTCCCTGGAGGTGTTCAAGGCCAGGTTGGATGGGGCCTTGGGCAGCCTGATCCAGTGGGAGGTGTCCCTCCCCATGGCGGGAGAGTTGGAACTAGATGATCTTTAATGTCCCTTCCAACCCTAATGATTCTATGTTTCTATGATTCTATGATTTAAGAAAATCAAAAGGATCTGCTCATTCATTTTCCCATCTACCGAACTTTAATGTTGCAATGAAGCTACTGTGTGAAGTGTTGAGTGTTCTTTTCTACGCTCAGGTTTCTCATTCTTATTTTACTAGTCTTCATTTTTTTAACTTCTCAGTCCTGCATATCATGAGGGAACTATTCAAGAAATCATGTAGAGTATTTAACTATTGCTTATTAGGACCAATTTTCCTAAACTGCACCCATAACTTGTATAAGATGCATCTATAACATGTAATAGAAGATAAGTCAGAACATCTGAAGGTAACTTTAATTTACAGTCCCTTTCCAGAAACACCCACTTATCTTATTTTCATTAATAATGTACTGATTCTATACAAAACTCACATAATGTTATGGCTTTGGAAGAAAATAACCAATATAAAAATTCAAGTTGAATGATTCAACTGTAAACTACACAGTTTTACAGTAAAAGTTGTCAGACAACTTAGACCCCTGGTTACAGACTTTTACATACAGAACACATACGTACATGCATGTGTGTGTGTGTGCTCTACATGTATTTTTTACATGTGTTAAGTTAAAAGGGACTGCACAGCTAAGACACAGAAGCACTTCAATTTGTCACCAGTTTACATGATCTAATTAGCTACATGCTAAATCAGACAATCCATACATTTTACAACGTTCCACAGAAGCAACAAATCTAAAATGAGTCTCTTGGGTAATACTAGAAAAGTGTATGTTTCTCAGTTGCTGAAGGTCATCAATTTACCAATTTGAAAGATAATCAGTGCCTAGGGTTATTAAACTTCAGCATCAACAAGGAGTGAATTCAGCATACAGATTCTTATGAGAGAAATATACTTTGACTTATATTTGACAGGATTCTGCTGAAGGATATTTTCTAGACTGGATACATGATGACTTAGCATCAAACTTTTTTATTCTTGATTATTAGCCAGGATTTGCATTGCAATTCAGCCCATACAAACAGAGCAAGATTATAGCCAGAGTTCATTTCCCAAGCAGATACTTAAAAGAGTTATAAAAATTGTCTCAAGAACTAGCATAAGGAAGATGCAGTTTGACAGAGTGGTCTGTGGCTATGATCACTGTATCATTTTGTATTGTAAATTCCATTTTCCTCTATGCCTGAAGCAGACTTGTTACTATAATGTATTTGAAACGTATGTACAAGGAAGGCTGATGGACTATTACAGGAAATTAAAAGCCAAGGTGGCAAATAAAAGGTCTTAAACTCAGAGCCTCATTCACTAACTTTAGTACAAAAGGGCTCATGAGTGGGGTGAATATACCAGAGCCTCCCAGAAGAGAACATGAGCCGGAACAGGGTCTTCCTCTGAGTAGCAGTCAAATTTTCATCTTTCAGGAGACATTAGGAAACATTACAGAAACAATTTGATCAATTTACAAAACTATTCATTTGGTTCTTAAGTGATTTTGCCTTAGAAATTCCTCTCCTATGTCTATATTTCTTCCTTTTCTATGTTGTCCCCAAGGAATGAATCAGAAGCTGAAAGTGTGAGTGTGTACTATATAGTAATGTTTGCCAAGAGATGCTAAGGGATCTACAGCCTAATAGGAGCTCTGAGGAAGTGTGCATAAGTGATAGAAAGGAAAAGCAGCAAGCAAAGAATCTAATGGGGGAGAGCCTGAGTCACTAGCTGCAGGGTCTGCAGTGACAGGACTTTGGAATCACTAATTTTGATGAAGCACATTGAGCCTGGATATATGCTCTGAACTAAATGCCACCCAGAAGCAGTTGATAGGAGATGCAAAATTTTATTTAGCTATTAAGTCAATAATTGTGTTCAGCTTGAAAAACAAAACTGGCAAAATATAAACATGCCAAGCAAACTAGAACACAATGAGAAGACTTTCTAATATCTAGTCCTCTAGATAGGATAACTTTCCAAACCTTCTCCATTCAGTGTTAGCACATGAAAACTTTGATCTGGAGCCTGCCGATGGTCTTTCTCCATAAAGAAATTCAGCACTGACCTACTTGGTAGCATTTGCACTTCTTCCTAATAAAAAAATACAGTGCTTTGCTATTCAACTGTTTAGATTTATATACTCAGCTGAGGAAATCCAACTCACTCCATGGAATACTTACCATTTTTCTAGCAAAAGTCCCCTACCTAAAGATGTTCTGAATTGCATTTAGACTGTTTTGCCCGAAGCACGCTGGGCAAATATCTTCCATCCTGTCCATTACAAACAGGAGGGTTACAGCATTAACACACGCATCCACACAGACAGGAAGTCACATGAAGTATTAAGTAAGCGTTCAGCCCTCAGCCATGTCCTAGGGCAAGAGTCCAGCAACTTGTGGGAGGGCACTATGCCAGCTTAACAGATGGACATACATATGGGTACAGGACAGGACATCATGGGAAGCCATCAAGTATGGATACTAAGGGCATGCTTCCAACCTAAGAGCATGAGCTTTCCGTGAAGGTTAAGAGGATGTTAAGCTGGATTTACTTTCAAAAATAAAGAATTATTTCCACTGCTGTATCCGGTATCAGTTATGCTCTTAGTTAATCAGGTATGGTTGTCAGTGGCTTTTTAGAGCTTTTTCCAACAGAATTATTATGAGGTGAAGTTTTCATATTTCACAATGGAAACTTCATTCTGATGAATAAATATGTATTATTTGTGGGGAGATGTGGTTCATGATAATGATTTTGCACTGGCAATTCTTTGACCCTGCATCACCATCTGGTCTGCGCCTTTTCCCTAAAGGAGACAGAAAATAGCTATTTGAGCGGCAAATGCATCCCACATAGCCAAATGCATCCTCTAGTGACCATTACTGTGAGGGTCAGAGTTGGGAACCACTGCCCTTCCCCGATGAGGAGAGAATGAGAAGAACAGAGGCACAAAACCCCCACACGTATTTCCCTGGAGAATACTGAGCTAGCATTGCTGATGTGTATGATTGAAAAACAGGTATGCACATCCCACAGCTGTCTGCTGCTATGTTCATCAGCAAGAGAGAAAGAAAAAGGATGAGAGTCATGCCTTATGTATTTAATAAACCTCCACAACCCGAGGATGGGCCAGAGCCTGCTGCCGAAAAGGTGTCCCACTCCTGCTAAAGTCAGAACATAGAAAGCTGACTAGATCATAAAGAGGTATTGAAATTGAACCAATAGACTAAGTAGAGCACATGAAATTTTATTCCCAAGTACAGGGGAGAGGCAACATCTTGATTTATGGAGCACTGTGCATTAGAGCAACATTGGGCCAGAAAGCACTGAGTTCTTTCAACTGAAATGAGACATTCAGAAGAAGCTTTAGAGCTTTATGGAGATGAATAGTACACAGATTTGTTGATTAAAAGGACTGTTTCTTCCAGTCTTGATCAAAAAACATAAAGAAAGGAAGAACTATTGCTTCCTCTGATGGTTCCTTCCAGAGGATACAATTTGAATTATCTGCTTTCATCTTACAGACATTTAGGTTCTTTCTCCTAGACTCAACAGCTCCTTAAAAGTCAGCAGTCTTTCCATGAACTTATGGATTGCAATGCAAGTCACCTTTTAAACTACTTTTCACTAAACAACAAAGATTGACATCTTTAAAACAGTATTCCTCTGCTCTTTTTTCTACCATCTCCAATTTTTAAATGTCCTTGAAGAATTCAGATAGCAGAAAATGTATGCAGTAATCCATTTTTAGTCTTCCCAGTGCTATATACATATGGAAAGGCTGACCTCTTATTCTGCCTCTTTATGTAGGCTACACTGGCCATTCTTACATACTATCCTCTTATTTCTTTTGTGAGAGAGTACATTCCAGGATATAGCTACCATTTTTTAGTTTCAGCATACGTGTCCTAGTTCTGCAACTAAATGATTAAATTTACCATATCAGAATGCATTTTTTTGCATCTAATAACCTTACAGAATAATCCAAATTCTTCTATATTGAATCATTGCCATGTCATTAGCCACTTCACAACTATTTTTTGAAGCATCTGTACATTTCATGGGAGTTATGCTATATTTTCTCCAGATCTTTTCAAAGGAAATTAATCCTATTGTGGTCATTTCTGTGGACCTTTACTGAAAACTCTGGCACTGAATTGTGGTCCTCCATTAATGTCTTTTTGGGAGCTCTCAGACAATTTGTAAACTGTGTAATGAGCTTTTTATAAGTATAATGCTATTACTTTACTTACAGTAACATTAGAATACCTTACAAAAGCATCTGTTTGCAATGGCTACTTGGGGTTTTTTTAATATAAAAAATATAAACATCAAATCAGATTCCTTGTCTATTAATAATGTCTACATTGCCATACTGAATGACATTAAATATATTCCTGTAAGGTATTCTTTATTAAGTTATTCTAACATCAAAAGTTTCATTATTTTGCTTTGAACTATGTCAAGCTCATTGACGTAAACTCACTTTAACTACTATATTCCTTTTATGGTTGCTGGCACAATATTAACAGTGTTCCAACTGCCTTGAACTTTGCACTGCAAGATTTCTAAAGAGGTCGAATTAGAGTTGTACACTGTTGAGTTGTAGTTCTAGATCTTTGATTATAATATTTTCAAGATAGCTAATGTTTGGGATCTAGCAAAGACCACACTTCATAAATATTTCTTAAGGGATCTAGCTGGTTGTTGCATAATTATTACCACATACTTATTAACAGTTTTACCATAGTTGTTGTTATTGGGATTTCTATGGACTTTTCACTATTATTGAAATTATTTTTTGCTTAATGTGGTTACACACCTACTTAATCTCCTTAGTCTTTCTCTGATGTCACATTGCTCCATTAACTTCCTGTATTTTTTACCTATTTCTACTGATATTTACTTTCTGCTTTCTCCATTCACTGCATACTTCTTAATTCATATTTGCTAACTTTACTTTTCCATTCAGTGTAGATGGACTTGCAGCTAAGATTTTCAGCCTCTTTGAATCATTGCTCTTTTGTTATCTAATATTTTCATTAAGAATTCTAGTCTTTCATTTATATATTTGTCTGATTTCTTCTCCTAGTTAATTTTTCTCAACCATACAAAATTGCCTATGCAGAAAACACACTATTTTATGCTTGACATTGTTATTTTGTATACACTGATTGCTATCAGGTTATGAAAACCACCCACAAGACAGTAATGAACTAGTCTAGTCCAGTAAGCTATTCATATTTATCAATTCTAGTGAGACCTTCAAAAATATATTCTGCTGGGTATGGAGACTTTCCATTAGAAACTTTTTTCTTCCTTTTACAAAAATTTAATATTAGTGCGTTTGACAAACCTTCAGTACATAGACCTCCCACCACACTTATCTATGCATTCAAAAATTCTCACAGTTTTGTGTTACCAAGAACTCCAGAATACTGATGTGGTATTTCAGCTCCTTTGTTTGTCCTGGGAAGTTAGATCCACTTGTTTTACTACCCCAGTAGCTTCACTACTCACATCAGCTTTCAGGATTGGCTGTCTCCTGGAGGAGGGATTTCCAGATGATCATCTTTGTTACAAAGACTGCATGACAGCTATTTCATACAACAAGAATCCCTCATTTTCTCCCTGTTCTCTCCCTTCAGACACATCTTGTTGGATTAATGTTAAGTACTGTAATGCATACACTATGGCTTTACAGCTGTCGCTGTATATGATGACTAAATTCTTTTTCAACAAGTTTGGGGTTTGTATATTTCTAACCACTCATGATCAACTCTCTTATAAAACATTAAGAAGGGTATCAGGAAGGTGCACATTGCACTTTTGAAAGTTTGTAGCAATAACAGTGTTTCTCTTTTGCCTCAGGGGACTTGCACTTGATCTGTTTTTCTGGATTACCCTCCATACTGTATGGCCATTAAATGCCTTCTTTTTGATATCTATTAAGAACTATATCACAAAAAAGTCCCTCAATCTCCATAAAAGGCCAAGTGTAAGTAAGAACAGAATCTGAATCGCTCTTTTACTTCATAGGATATCCTGGACCAATACTTTGGACAAATGAAACAAATTACTGAAATTGGGTTCTAGCTCCTCCCCCGCCCCTTCCATTCTGCTTTGTAAGCTTATTCAATTAGTACATGAAATAGTTTATGTAGTTTAATTTGGGGAAATAAATGAGGTTACTTTCACAAAAATGTCTTAATCTGCACTTTTTCTGCAAGATGGACAATATTCAACAAACCTGAGCTCCCTTTTCTCATGAACATAATAAGACATTTCTCGGTTGAATGCCCAGAGGTGCACAGCTTCTAATGAGGGTTTAGTAAAGAATAGCTACAGGGAAAAAGAGAAAGAGAAAGAAAGGGAAAGAAAGAAAGGAAGGAAGGAAGGGAGGAAAAGAGAAAGAGGAAAAAAATAACAAAAAAAGGTGTCTTCAATTTTAGCACATGCAATTAAATACATGCTAACTCTCAGCCAACCAGGAAAAAATAAGAAATTAGAACTTGTCAGCTACTTGGGTTTTTGTAAGGATTTGTGTTTAACATATATTTAACTCTAAATCATCACATTGTTTTTGTAAACAGACACTAAAGCTCTGTAGTTCTTAATTTTTCTGTTAAAAATATGTGAGAGAAAATGTGTCCTATGGTTGTATTTAACCTTGATCTATACATCTGGTATGCGTTAAATAAGCTTACTGAAAATGTGAATGAAGAAAGTCAAAGCATTTTCACAAGGAAATCCAGTTGCTTCCACAACTACTCTAATTAAATGTAATTCCACTGAATTAATGTAATCCCTGCTGCTATGACCTTTCCTGATTAAAATGAAACATGAAATGAAAAATGAATGAAAATTACTTAAACTAATATGTAGATGTCTGTTGATACAACTGAAAATAGTCTAACAAACTAATTTTCATAATATTTTATTATTATAACTTAGGCTAAATTATAACATTCTTTTCACCCGTGACTTCAGCTTCAGAAAATAATCTGATATTTCATCACTGACCTTTCTCAAGTGGTATTGATAAATATCTGATGACACTGGACATTTTTTATTGTCTATTGCCATATATTGGGGTGCTCCGTATTTTACTGCAGTACATTCCAGGTTCTCTTTTGCTAATAGATACGAAAGTGTAGTCAGGTATATCCACATTTTAGTACTTAACAGAAAGCTCTTATTTTAATATGTTCTCGGCTCAAGTGTATCCATGCAGCTGAGGAAACAATGGATTTGCTATTCACTGTTAATCTTGAAAATTTATTTTTATATATTTTCAGTGAAAAGAACATTCCAAAGTATTAATATTGTCTCACAGGAATATCTTGTGCAATGCAGAAAAATATCTTTTCAATATTGTCCTTATAAATAATAAATATTTCATTTTTAAAATGCCTACAGGAAATATTGCAGTTTCTCCCTTTCCAAAATAGCGCCATTGTTTGCAATGTTTGCCTGTAAAAAAGTTCAGTTATGAAATTCATCAGGTGCCTATATCTTGTATTCACTACAATTATATTACACGTGTCCATAAAACTGAGCACTTATACTAAGAAAACAAGATGAAAACTAGTGGTTTTGCCCCTTTCACAGTCTGTAATATCTTTAACAGAAAATAATGAAAAAAAATCTCCCATTATTCAATAGATAACTAGCAGCATTTAGAGTCTTAACAATTAATTTTTTTCTGATGTATCCCTTTGTGCAGTCTACCCTGACCTTCCTTGTCTGATTCCTCAGCAACTTGTACTACACTGTATGTGGTGCACTCAGGCTTCCCATAGGTGCAAGGAGCCAGGCACAAGATACGTAACTGCATATGCAGAGACAGAAATATTAATAAGTCAGAGATATTACTTTCCAAAAGCAATGCTACTTCCTATACTATTCTGAAAGAAAAGGCAATGTGTGATGCAGATCTTGGATGAAGTTTACAGCCTAAATGATTCCAAGTCACGCTTCTGAACATACCAGCTTTGCAAACTGACACAAATGAGAACCCATCCATAAAAGAATTTCAGACCCAGCTTTCACCTGACTATGCACGCAGCAGTGTGTATCTCTGAGAAAGACTTCAGTTCAGGACTGAATGTAGGAACTGTGCCTCCTGACTTCAGAATGTGCTCTAGAGAAATCCCCTCTGACAAAACCCAAACATAGTTTTAATGGGAACTGAGACAGAAAGAAAAAAACATATCTTGCAATTTCTGAATCAGTTGTGGCTTCCTAAAAATTTTTCTATGTGCAGCCTAGAACATAAACATGTATATTTTATATGTACCCTTCCACATACATTTTTCAACATTTTTCCCTCTATACTCTTTTCTTGGTCTCTACTTTATAGACATATAGCATCACTGCTTGTTTATTTTTAATATTTTTCCTTGTCAAATATTTAATTGCTTTAAATATTCTGTACATGTTTATATATGCTTAAACAATAAAGCACTAGGAAACTGACCTCCCATATAAAATGTGCTAAGTATTATAATTAACCTTTATAACTCTGTTGGTGTAGATATTATAATTAGCAGGATAGCAATAATTGTGTCAATGCAGTAGTGTGTGCAATGCAGGAGTGAACAGCTGAACAGTATTTATCTAGCTACCAAATTATATTATAAATTGGATTAAAGGAGAGACATTCATATAGGCCAGTTCAATTATGAACTTGCCCACACCTCCAGAGGGTAATTTTTTTCTTAGTTTGCAAGTTTAAAACTTCTTCCCTTACCTCTAAACGCTGTAAGTTGGTACCTTACAAAACCTACATCAGTTCTATAAATCAGATCTTGGTATGAGTAACCATTTCAGTGACAGAATGAACATATATTTGATATGGAGTGTGGAGTGAAATTTCAAAGGCAATGGGTCCCATTTAATCACTGTAAGCTAATAAATATCAGTGAAATATACTCTTCCTCTCTCTACCCACCCCCCTTAAAAATGACTGTGAAATTTAAGAGAGATATAATACTTTTCAACCTGCAATCTATTTTCAGTTGTTCTCTGTAATTAATCTTTTAAAAAAGACAGTCATACAGATGCATCTGCAGCATATTTAATCTGCAGAAGTTTGTGAATTCTCCCCTCTTGCCACACAAGGTAGCTTGTTTTCATTCCGATGCAACACGACATAAAGACAAAGCTCAGAAGATAGAGGTAAAAGATAAAGAGAATTGTACAACCCATTACCCAAAGTTCTGTGTGGAAATATGCTAGACACATTATAATAGTGCGGGGCCATTATCAACTAATTCAATTGTGAAAATAGGATGAAGCATTTCTTTGTGTTACCCTTAATTTCTTCATTCGTTGTTTATGCAGTTTTGGATAATACATTTTTCTTTTTATGTCTCAGTCCCACCACCTTTAGAAGAAAGACAAATAATACCTGTATTCCTTGAAGGGCAGCAACAGGCAATGTTTGCAATGCAGCCTGGGATTCCCAGAATATATACTCTTTATTGGTACAATGTTATCATTGTTAGTCTTAGAATCAAGTTTCCTCCTGTTCCTCATGTGTGGAGCTATGTAACAAATGGAGGATGGGGAGGCAAGGAACATCTAAGAGTAATTCCTTTAAAGCCAAAGTTTTAACAAAATTTAAATAGAGTCTTTACAGTTCAGATGTCTCCAAAGATCTGAATATATTACATCAAGTGCAAAGATAATAAGAACTACAAGTAAAGTCAGATGGAAATATTTGTCTGATATTTCTTTCATGGGGTTGTTACTGAAATGAGCAAGTAGCTATGTTATATTTGTCTCCAGTGATCTGATTCTACGTCTCTAAGACATGGGCCATTTTCTCAGGGCAAATTTATCACTCCTCCAGTCTTTTTTGTTATATAAACAGGCAGAATAAATTGTGAAAGTCTGTTAGTAAATAGTTTTAATTGACACAGAAATGGGCTTGCAAAGGCATTTGGAACACTTTAACATAACATCATGTGAAATTCCACAGTATCTTTACAGGACTATTTTTAGCATAACACTACAGGAATAGAGTTCTTAGTATGGCTTAAGATAGGAAACAAACCTTTCCAGCAAGTCCACTGAAAAGAAGATTCTGTGTGATATGCTGCATTGTTCCTGACTTGTGCTTGATGAGAAACACAAAGGAACAGATTTTCAACCCTTGATTGGTTACAGCAAGTCCTCACATCACAATACACATCATACCTCAATATCTGACAAACTGGCTTTACCTTGAGTATACAGTACTTATCTTCAGTGCAATTGCCCCTAAATGCCAATAAAAGCTCGACCACTTACCTTTTTGCTTACAGTGGACCTCAAACTGAGGTAAATAGGCTTCTGAATGTTAAGCATAAAAGGAAAGGACTTTCTTCAATGATAAATCACAGGAATCACACAAGACAGAAAATATTCACTGGATACTGTTTATATTCAAATTTCCTCTTCGTTTATAACTCTTCAAGAATACAAGGTGCTTTGCTTTATTGGTCTTATTAGTAAATTACAATCAGTAATTTTCAGGTATCATTGTTCTGTACCACTCACAGTTTGATGAGAGCACTTTCATTTAGTTTTTAACCCAATGGTTACCAGAATCTTGACACCATATAGAAAAAAGGTTTGGCTTTCTTCCATTTCTTTGTATAAGGTTGACTGAAAGTAGGTACGGAGCAGCAGGGAACAAGGTCACAATTCCAGAGGATCACGCATGAAGCTGCTTCAACTAAGGTTATTCTGCTTATCCCTAAGGCATTTCAAGAATGGAAAAGCATTATCAGCAGTGTGCAAGAGACAGCTTTTTTAAAAGAGATTTTGCATCACCCTTCCCACCTTGCTTTCCATCTAATTCATCTACCTCACAGTCCCTGTGACTCTACCACTCTTGTCCTTACAAGCAGCATGTCCAGACTCGCTCCTTTGTCTACCAGCATTTGGCAACAGAATAGATTACAAACAGCAGTCTGGAATAGAGAACAAGACTTGAGTTTTCAGCATTTCATATGCTCCTGAGGGGCTTGTTACTAGTTGCATTTGCTGTGCTGAGTATGGCGGACACAGTCTCAGGTTTCCTGAATGCCCACACAAAGCAGGACAGACTTTCCCAAGACCAGAGCATAAATTTCATTTCTTAAATTCCCTTTACTTTCTGCTTTGGCAAGTATTGCCATGGACCTGAATAAACAGACTAACCAACTTTCTGAGACCTGCCCCAACCTGGAAGAAATAAATAGAGAGATTTCTTTTGTCCATTGGGAAGGAAGAGAATACTGGATTGGGGAAGTTAAGGAGTTAGCAGAAATCCACATCTTGGTGCCTCATCCCAAAGACAAAGACTCCACAAAAATGAGCAAAGTCAAGAGAAGATTTTCTGATCTTCCACGTTAATTCTCCGTCCAGTTATCTCTCTTTCCTTTCCCAAAATGAGTTCTTATTAACACTGGGTGATCCCCATGAGCCGTGCTATGGGGAAAGGACAAATAAGGCTATAAATATGAACACAAGATAACAAATGCCATTTCTTATGTTTTATTCCATTATGTTATTTGTTCTCTTTGTCAAGTCTTACTTAACAGAGGAATTTTAAGTTTCTACTTAATATAACTGTGATCATACTCTAATAATTTCAGAGTAACTAGTCAAAAAAGAATCTATTAAAACAACACATATTTCATCTCATCACTTATAAAATGGGAACTATGCAGAACTTTCAGTCCTCCTTTTCAGTAAAATACTGATAGAATGAAGCTTAGTGCACAATATTATATGAAATTTATTTAGTTGCAGTTCTACTATAATTGATAGTTTAAGATTTTAAATGAAAATGTAAGATATAAACTCTATGTTTGTAACTAATATTTTCTATTATTTCTATTATTAATAAGGTTTCGCCTCTAAGAGAAGGCACTTGGAACATTTATTTTTATGACAAAATGTGAATCATGTTGGGGGAGGTAGAGGGTAGTTATTTCAAAATAAACATGCTGATTATTTAATAAAAGTGAAAAGAATACCCAGCTTTCTTCTCTTATGCCTATATTACAATAAAAGTGTCACATTGCAGAATCATTTCATTCAGATCTATCTTCAAACAGGACACAGGGCTGCCTAGGTCTGGAAATATGTACAGAATCTTTGTTTCTAATTTTAACTCTTTGGTCTTGTTCTAGTAAGCAAGCTGTTGTTGGCTCTTCTTTTGCTCTGTTTTGATTTGTTCCTTCTCACATTGAATTTTTAAATGAGCAGAAATGACTATGTATTGTACAGATATGTATGCTGGACTACTTGTAGGCTGCAGCAGTAAGAAAATAATACTAGAAAACACTTGTATGAGGTCAACCTATCTAGAAATTTATATATGCATACAGAATATATTCTCAACACATTTCTTTCTATAGCTTTTGTCCACAGCAGCTCTAGCAATGAAAAATATCTGAGAAGTCATAAATGTTTCAACGCAGGGAGCCAAGATAGGTTCCAAAATATGTTGGAACCAGTCTCAGCCTCAGTGAAGAAAGTTCTCAGATTTGTGCTGAGCAGGAAGACAGAATTTTTTAATGGTGAAATGCAGGTAGCAACTGTCAGACTCATTCAGGGCAACAGGGCTGCAGAACCATCCTGTAGAACAAAGATGGATTTTCAAGGGTCCATGTGTGAAACATGGGGCTTCTGCAGAATTAGGACAATTACCTCAGTGCCATGGCGTTTAATTTTTAAGAGATCCTTCGAGCTTGATATTTGTAATGGCCTGTAAAAATTCTGTTCCCAGGAAGGCTGAATCAAAATAGTTGCTTGGGATGTGTAATTTTTCAGTGTGGTTGTCAGAGTTCTGCATATGAGAATGGAGGCTCTTGTAATTTGAAATGCTTTCGCTGTTGTATTAATTGCGTTGTCCTCTTCCAATTGCTCATAAAGAGAGCTATTACAATTCAAACAAATGACTGCAGTTATATCTAGAAGATGTGGCCTGATAAAATTCTGTCCTAAAATCTTCTATAGAAAATCACTGGAGAGGTAAATAGATTTTATGAACCAGATTAATTGCTTTGATATGCCCGCTTTGTATTGCTTTCATGAAACAAGTCAACTTTAAACACTATGCAGCTAGATTTTAAAAAGGCTTTGGTTCACCAGAATTGCTCAAATGGTGCAATATATCCTTCTATAATCCTAATATACCTCAAATCTTTATTTCTTAAATATTTATTGTCATTTATGTATAGATTTTGGCTGCTATCTGTTTCACACCAGCCTATCTAGTCTTGTGAATTCACACTGTTGAAAACGTAACAACAGAATCATAAATACATCATACTCATACAGCATGTAGGAGAGCAGAATTTTTTCTTCACTGGAATTTTTCTTCACATGGATATTTTGCCTCTGATTTAACAACATGAGAGAGTCAGTTTTAAACTGTCATAGACAAAAGAAAACAAGCCCTTATAACCACAGAATTCAAGCTGACAAGAAAATATCCAGCTATTTGTCACCTCCAGTGATGATAACAAGACAGCACAACAGGTATAATTCATGATTTCTCCTCAGTAGCAATCTTTAGGAAATTCAAATGTATTGCTGGATATTAAATATATTCATTATAAAGGTATAATTTTCATAATTATTCTTATTATATAATCCACTTGCCCTGTGCCATTAGATGAGAAATGAACATTCCAGAAACTTCATTACATCTTTTATTCTCATCAGAAGCATTTCATACTCTCAAAATATTTAGTAGAGACAAACATGGAAAATGCTGAACATGCTGGAAAGGTGTATAATGCAATGCAAATACTAAATAAGACTTTTTATGAATAAGCTGCTTCTTAATGTTTTGTTATTGCCATCAACCCCAACAACTCAAAGCTTATCTTTTGAATTTGCTAGTCCTCTTTCTTTGTACTCAATTCTTATTTTTCAACCACATGAGGTTCTTCCTTGTCATTTTGTATTTGGTATTTCCTTATTGCCATATCAGCAGAGACAACTACTGCAAAGTGTATAGCAGATAACGGTTTCTGTACTCAAGAAAAAATAACAGTGACTGCAACAGGCATTGCATTTTGGTTAAGTTGAAAACTCCAGTTCCAGACATTTGCCCAAAGTAAATATTCTATGCCTCTTAAAAAACCCAAGTGTCTTGGAAAAATTTCAGACTAATAAAACTACCCTGGACTCATTAGCCCGCTGGTGCGATTGGTCTTCAAAGGAACTATGCTGAACTATGCTGAATTATACCATATATGAATCTTTCCCACTTTTTGTTCCCAAAATATTTCTACATACAGCTTAAATTTTCAACTTTGTGCTCTTTTTCCATGTCCTTAAGTTGTGAACTGTTCAACAGCTTCTGCATCTCCCCAGAGATGTAAGTCCCTAGCTCCAGTACAAATGAGGACTGTAAATGCTTGAGGGCGGAATGTTCTACATAAACGGGAGATAGTGTCGATTACTTAGCACTGTGGGAAGCATTTCAAAAGCTGGAACATCCTTGCCTTCAAAAGCAGTAAAGTTTTTAAAGAAGTCCGAGGCTTCTCATCATTCTTGTTTGCAAAACCTGATAAACTTATGATCCACTGGATCAAATATTCTTCAATTATACTTCAAATTCAAAGCCATGCACCCCTCAGCCTAGCCCCTTTCCAGTCCTTTGTGTTAAAGGTGTCTGACTGGGTGATATCTGCTCAACCCATAAATCTACACTCGTCAAAACATAGTTTGTCTTCAGACCCTCTGTTTAACCAGTCTATGTTGCAATGCCTGCAGCACTTCTATTTTTAGCTCTAATGGAACAGTCTTAAATTGATATTTTCTGTTTACTAAAGTCATTGAGCTTGTAACCATGGCAACTCTGGCAAGTGCCACATCTTAACTGTATTATTAAGTGGATTGAAGGTACAGCTGCAGAACTTGAAAGGCCAGCACGTCAATTATACACATAGCTCAAACTGCCATATATACCACATTATAGCAAGTACTACATTAAAAATGAGAAGCCAGAATCTGATCTTGGTTATAATGATATAAATCTTCACTGTATCTCTCCAAAATGAAAAAAAAAAAAAAAACCCTTGTGTAACCAAGATCAGGATCTGTTTTTGTCAAATTGCACAGCCTGTCAAGTTTCAGTGGTTACTGCATTTGAATGCATAAATTGCAGATGATGTACATTAAACCGGTCCATCGTTATCATGGAAAGACACCATCTCACAGTTGTGTTTGCATGAAGCTTTTAGCCCATTTTTGTACTGCTCACAGCGATCATATTATTTTTAGAACCACTATATTCTATTAGGTTAATAGAAGGAATTAAATCAAAACTAGTGACCTTGTCAAATTAAACCTCTTAAAGATTTATACTGGAAGAATTAACACAAAGAATTCTTTAAATCTGTAATTAGGCATTTGGACAAGAACACCCTGAGTACCCTGGGTATACTTCCTGTGTATGAAAACTAGGATACTTTTAAATTCATACTTCAAGCTCTATAGAACAGACAGAATGTTCAACTCCATAGGATGAGAAAATGAGTATCACTTCTAACACAAACCTAAACAGTACAAACTCCCCTCAAAAGATTGTGAGTTGGAATAAGAATACTGATATATTTATACCAAGAAATATTTAATGCATGATTCATCCTGTTGTAACAGAACCAAAACCTGAAGAATGTTTGACATTTAGAAGAATGAGGTTCTGCTTTCTTCATTAGTGTTGTAGTTGGATCACTGTTTGCATTGCTTCTTGTGGTGCTAAATGACTCCATAGTGCTAGTCTGTCTATATGCGTACGTCCATTGAATTAAAAAACAAACAAACAAAAACAACCAACACAAAGTTGGCATTTATTAAAGACAAGATCTTTTGGAAGAGGTAATCTAATAAATTATAAAAAGATGTATATTTTTCTATGAAAACGTTTTTTAAATTAAAGTATACTGTGTTTGATGTTCAGTCATTAAACTCAAGGAAATATTCTTCACTCTCTTTTGTAAATGGAATTGTTGGAGTGAAAAAATAGTGGTTTCCTTTAATTTATGTATTTCTTTTTTTTTTTCTCTTTCCTATGCAGGATCTACCTTCATTTGCAACACCCACATAATTCCAGTGAAAAATCAAGAAGGAGTAGCAATGATGTTTATTATTAACTTTGAGTATGTAACAGATGAAGAGAATGTAGCATCGCCTGAGAAGTGCAAGCCAATATTGCCATCCAAACTTGTAAATCGTAAGTTACACATTGCAAGTTCGCTGCTTACCTCAGCCATTAGCTGAGCAAGTAACTCACCTAGGCAATAATGATACCAAAGAAACTATGAAATTGCCATTGCCTGACTCATTTACAACAGAATTCAAAACAATAACAACTTAAATGTAGCAAATCTTTTATAAAGTTGGTAAGGTCGTCTATCAGATCTTTGGTAAAACAAATAGCATGGACCTTGTGAGTACTACTAGGAAATATAAACTCATTGAAAGTAAAACATTTTACAGAAGTGCATTATCCTTGACAAAAACTGATTATGAATGGAAAATGGCAAAAAGGAAATACTTTCTTATTCATCCCAGTCTGGAACATGTGTTGTCAAAATCAGAAAACTCTACACAAAACAACAGTCCACTCCATATACAGCACGATTGTGTAGCTTTCCATCCCACTATCTGTAGACTGTATGTTCTTTTGCTGACCTTCACTCTGTGCAGCAACAGGATGATTCTTCTGCTTTGTATCTACACTCACGTTATCTGCTTTTACTACAAGATTTCCCAGAACACATCCCCGTTTGTATGAGGTATTAGTAAAGCAGAGCACACTCTAACAGTGAGCATTAACACTCTCCTCAGCTGGCTCAGCAACAGTTGGAAAATACTTTTTCACAATGTAGTAATCTTTAATGTTAGTATGATAAAGGGACTTTGAATCCAAGTTTTCTGATTGTTAAATCAACACTTAGCTTTCTCGAGATAGGAGACAAAGACCAGTATGATCTTCATTGCAAAAAAGCAAGGGGAGAACTTTCCCAAAGCACTATGCAATATGAAGTGATGACATGCTGTGTTATTTTTTCTCCTAGTTATGTTGAGAAGATTGTGAGAAGTGGGCCTGTAGCTGTTACTAAGTTCCTTCTGATGAAAGCAGTCTTTGCCATCCTTCATAATCTAGACTTTCTGCACTCTGTCTTCTGGATAAAATGCATAGCATCTCACTCAAAGATCTTTGACAACCAAAAAGTGCATGAACAAAAAGTTCACCATAGTATTTCCAAGTCACACTTTTAAGAGACTGAAATTTATTTCTATAACTAACCAGCATACTAAAAAAATACTATTTTCATTAAGCATGGAGAAAGAGTTCTGATGAATCACTCCAGATGGGCTGAAGTATTTCCACTAATGTTCATATAACCATACAGTGGCAGAAGATATAAAACTGTGGTAGAACCTTTGTAAATATTCTTAACAGTACATGTTTAAAATCTTGGGCAGGGTGCTGGGAGGTGTTAGATAACCAATACAGCAATATTTTTCTTTTTTATTGAGATATAAAGAAAACACTTTTATTTTTCTAGTCATATAATGGTAAAAATCCCATTAAGGAATATCTGAAAAAATAGCAAAACTTCATGAGACAAATTATAAAAATTGCATCAAATAAGCCCATTTCAAATTCTGTTTCTATTTCAGGATTTTGTAGATTTTGAACACTTTAGTTCCTAGTTTAACATATATATATATCATAAATAAAATTGTTCAAGAAATCTATGCTTAATATGGTTTTATTGAAAAAATGGAAGGTAAAATGCCAATAGCAGGAGCTGGGGGAAAGAGCATCTTGTCCTGAAAAAGAGCTTTTTGTTCTGCAATCTGCAGTACATCATTGTACATTTTCAAGTGTTGTCACTTGCCGTATTTTAAAGTGAAAAGTTGCTGAAGAAGACATCTATAAAAGAAAACTCTTAGTCAAAACATCTTTCTCTTGTTTTACAGTAGTTAACTACACTTGACATACACAAGGGATTTCCTTGCTGAGACTTCTCAAAAAAAATGAATAGGCGGGGCTCCAAGCTCAGTAGGTCATAGAGAAAAGTCAAAGTGCACAAGGATGCAAAGAAAGGTGACTTGAACCATTTTCCTGCTAGTGGTACAGCCAGATGTCAGAAACTGGTAGAAACTAGAGCAGGCACGTGGCTGTTCCTACTCCTACCTAGTTGCTTGTGGTTTCAGAGCAGACTGTTATGTGGGCAGGATGGGAAGTATGGTGATAAAAAATAAGCTACATAGCCACAAATTCCTCATGGCACATAGAATTCTCAAGAAAGAGGCCAACCTGTGCCAAACATCCAGAAATAACCACGGACATCATGTAGTCAAATAGTATGATTGAATTAGAATAAATAAAACCCTTGACATTTAGAAAAGGCAGAGAGACACCAATAAGCAACAAAAGATGTCACAAAAAAGCTATAATGTTTACCATTAAAAATACCCTTTTTAAAAAATTTTCTCACCATAAGGAAGGCAAACAGCAGGCTTTCTAGGAGGAAGTTAGTTTTTCATCATCTTACTCTATTTAGAACATACAGCAACAGGTAAAGCAGGTGATCTGTTTTCATTGGATCAAAATCAACATGGACAGTAATAGGTAATGGTTCAAGAAAAAAAAGAGCAAAGAAATGAAATCCCTTCAAATATATTAATCAATTTAGAGAATAAAAAAAGAGAAGGAATCAGCCACATAACAAGTGCAATACATCTTTGACAAACAACCAAGATGAGCTACAGCTAATTACAAAAGATTTCAGATTGCATTAACATCTACTACCTAGAAGTATACAGATCATGAGAGATTTCTTTCCAGAGCTCCTTATATTGAGTTTTCTCATATTAAAATGTCTTTTCATCATGAGAGCAAATAAAAATTATGTCAGGTTGCAGGAGAGAACTAAAACTGAAAAGGAAACAAAACGATTACAGTTATTTTCCTGACCCTAAAAATAAGATAACTCTTCTATACTATCATTCTTCCTCTAATTGATTTATTAAGAGTTGACATCAAATTTATCAACTGAAACCTTGAAAAATCTTTCCTTTTTCTAAAAGCATCTATCCTGCTAGCTGCAGCCAACAGTTTTGAACAAAACCACTTACCACTGTGCTCCTCATGACTGAAATCTTACACAATGTAAGAAAAAGACATTTCATGCCATACATAAAGTGCATTCTGTTTTCAAAGGCTCTAACAGAAAAGAGGAATTCCAATCTATTAAAGGGCTGAGTGATCTCTGAACAAATTAAAGATCTATGGAAGGAAACTGTCATTTGCTAGAGAGACTACACTTAGTTCTGGACAGGAAGAAAATTACAAACTTACCATTTGAATACTGACAGATATTTAAAACAGTCTTTGTAATCTCTTTGGGATAGGTATACTCTCTTTTGTTACGTACCATTATGGTGGCTAATACAGCTAGCTTCTTATTCAGCACTGGGTTTGGCAGGTTATGATAATAATAGATTATTTTAAAAAACACAAAGAATTTTATGAATGCCACGAATTTTATGATCACATTTAAGTATAAATAGAATTCTTTCTAGTCTGGTGCTCAAGAGTTCCCATCTCATATGCAGCAAAAAGCTGAATAAGCAGTAATGTGAAAAGTGAAGATACTGGCTTCACAATAGCTGATCCTTTTCTTCCCTTTATCCTTCCTTGCAAGAATTTGTTATTAGATTTTCAGTCAGTCTGACAAGTTTTGGTATAATTAGATAACTAAATTTTGGGAAATCCCAGCATGTATCATATCTGTAAAGAACTACTAAATCAGCAAACTTATTTTTAACTGTTTTCTGTTTGATGGCTCTTTCATTTTGCCACAATTCTGTCTTCCAATATAAGCCATTTCACCACTAAAACAAGTCTTTAGCGGCTGGGGAGCAAGACAAGTCATATCTTTTTGCTGAAATTTCTAATAAAATTTATGTAATGCTATACCTGTCCCATCTTTATATTCAGAGAGGTAAGAAAATCCTTTCCTTAGATTGTGTCAATGTTTTATGTCGATCTGGCATGTTCGACCACTCCACCAATTTGATGAGGATTTTTTACAGAAATTTACAGAACTAGTGGTATAAATTACTATTTGCCCCTAGCATGTGGTTCTGTTCTTCAGAGTGGTCAAATACTTTGTGCCTGTGAAGCTAGAAACTGCAAAATATCAAAATCTATTATGACACAGATTGAATACAGAGAGAATCAGTCCCCAGAAAGTCACAGATTTGAGGATACTGACTTTGATATGAATAATGTAACTATAATTTTTCTACTCAAAGTAGACCATTTGTGGGATCACAATGGACGTACATTCGCAAGACGGGAAAAAAAACAAAACCAAAACCTCTTGGAACTTTAATTCTGAGTTGTCTTCATTGTCTGCCCAACCTATAGCATGCTGCTTTGTTGCTGACCTAGAAGTGCTTTTTCTAAAATTTACATCAGTTCTGTCTAAAGCAAAACTCCTAGTAATATGGAGACTAAAATAGCTAAAGTCAAATGAGATATCTTTATCATAGGTTTCATTCATTTAACTTCAAAACATTTTTACTAGCTGGCAGTACTAACTTAGGAGCTAATACTGATTCCCAGACACAAAGTTCATTACCTCATGTGAGAAAGCCCAGAAAGCTATTTGAGTAAGCATATAATTGCATTCTGCCAATAATTTCTTGGGTTTCTTCCTCTAAAGAAAGTGAGATGATCTGTTACACATCCCATAAATGCATATGGGTTTAGTGTAAGGTTCAAATAAAATTAACAGGCTAATAATATTCTTTCAAAAGCCAAAACCATAATCAGAAAACCTTTCAAGCAAGGGGATTCTTCAAGGTGCTTACACTTAATCATGTTTTGCTCTATCCTTGTCCTAGCAATGGAGTTATATCTCGGGAGTAAAGATCACTGCATTCACTGAAGTTACAAATAAAACAAGCACAACTGAAACTCAAATCAGACTTTCCCTTTAAGCCAAAGAGTCAACTAAAAAAAGTTTGGTTTTTTCTCCTATAATAAAGTACAGTAGTTCAGCAAGACAAGTATATATGTTTTTCTTTCTAAACATATCTGGAAAACAATATTTTCATGAAGTATTTTATACCATTTAATGCGTTCAATGTACCACATAGAACATAGCAGTAGTAACTCTCTGACTTTGCCCATAGTGTAATGAGAAATTTGTCAGGGTCTTATTTTTATCTGCACCACTAGGAACAAATTCATTGTAAGTGCAGGCTAGTAAAGAAATTTTTTTTCCAGGAGGACAAAGGTTTCCATCTAGCCAAACGGCAGCATAGTTCTGACTACTCCAGTGTCAACACATGTATTTGTCTCCAAGGTAAATTACAGTGAATGATAGGTGAACTGAGATAGTGTTGACCTCTTAGGAAAGGAATATAGCTGAACAGCAAACACCAGTAAAAGACAGAAGGACCTTTGGCACTTTCACCCTCAGTGCTCCACAAATACCTAACTGCTCGTCTAACAGAACAGTCATTAAGATAAATAAATTCTATTAGTCTTCTTTTACAGATATAGAAATATAAATAGAGTGGATATTTTTCTCTTTCCTCATGATGGTTAGTCTGGGGGCTCAGATTAGGAAGGAAACCTCCCTAGATTCTAGCCGCTGTAACTAGCTGTTTGCATTATAGCCTCCCAGTTAGGATCACAGAGCTGTTGTGTTATATCTCATACAAGCATTCAGTAAAAAAAAGATAAATAAATAAAAACAAACAGACAAACAAATAAATAAATAGGAATCTGTGCTTAAAGAGATTGCAAACCAAAAAGGGTGAATGACACAGCTTTCAGTAGCTTTAAGTGCTTGTGCGCACTGAACAGGAAAAGCAACACAAACTGACAACACTCTGGCTATGCAAAGACTGCAAATTTTCCTTTTGCTATTTAAATAAATACATAGTAAGTATGAGAAATAACTATGAAAAAATTCTTGGATTGAACTAGATCCAGGAGGTATCTCCCAGTCCTATATTTTTGATAATTTTTAACAGGTGGTTTCTGTGAGGTAACTTGAAGACTGGGTTCATGATTTTGCAAAGTCATCCTACATTATTATACATACCCTCAGGAACGTATAA
Source organism: Piaya cayana (assembly GCA_013389865.1). Classification (NCBI taxonomy): domain Eukaryota; kingdom Metazoa; phylum Chordata; class Aves; order Cuculiformes; family Coccyzidae; genus Piaya; species Piaya cayana. Next base: position 81,037 of record WAAB01018216.1, read on the forward strand.
AGGCAGAGAGTTTTGCATCATTCTCTGATGGCAGAGAAAGACGTATATATCTATTATTCATAACAAGAACTAGCACAGAGAACTTACATCTGTGCATTTGTTAAGCTGAAGCTCAGATTTTAACCTTGAAGAGGAAGAAATCAAAACTATCAGCGTATCTCAAGCTGAGGTGAAAAGGACTCTACTAGGTGGCAGAAAAAAAATATTTAAATTAATTTGAGATGCTTTCAGATGGACACTGGTCATAAGGAATACGCTTTTTTACTTCTATTATTCAACATGGTGTAGACATTAGGTAAGCAAACAAATTAGATCTATAGATAAAAATAAGGAAGTTACCACCCCTGTGTCTTATTTCTTAGGCAGAAAATCCTGTTATTATTACTTGCCTATATTAAGGAGTGTAGCACCCAGACAAGTTGGACATTTTGAAGACCTAAAAGCAATGGGCAAAGACACATTGTGTGATTTCTTCCCACAAAGGGACGATATAAATGAGTTCTATCAGAAACATGAAACTTCTCAAAGGTCGTACTCTGAGCAAATTTCAGGGAATAAAGTCTACTCTTCCTAAGGAGATTCTGAATTCTTCAGCTTTTCAATAAGTTTCATCTGAACAAAATTAATATTTCCTAGCAAAGAGAGGATCACTAAAAGATTAGAAGAGATTCCATTTAATGAGAAATAGCACATTAGTATGGATATACCTGCTTAGATTTTCTGTCTGAAACATTAGCAAAATTTAAAACTTTGTAACTAGAAACAGATAGATCTATGTTACAAACTCAGTAATTATCAAAGTACTGCTTAATAGAATAGCTCTTCAATTTTCCAAATAAAAAGGCAATGTACTTTTAGAATAGCTCTTCTGCAGATTACATAAATTGTATGTGAATTCTAGCTACCTGAATTTACTTCTAAAATGTGTGAAAAAATATATTCTATCTTTTTGTCTTAATAGTCTGTTTATTTTCTGAACCTGTTTTTTGTAAGATAAAGCTTAAATCTAGTTTAATTGTATTTCAGATGGTAACAACCTTTCAAGTGGCTCTTCTTCAGGTAAATCTATCATCTAAAATTCTATCTACCTAAGTCCTTTTATTGCTTTATTCTGGTTCTGTTATTTCAAGATCTCATTACATTTAATACAATTCTAGAAGAGTGAAAGTCAAAATATGGCTCTTGTTCCCACTGCCTGAATATCTATTTCTGCAAAACTATAGATATAGCAGCTAAACTATTAAATTTAGTATAATTATGTGACATATAAAAACCAAATGTACTTTTCAACTCATTATCACTTCAAAGTTCTTGTACACAGAGCATAAAAATTTTCAACTGATATTTCAGACAAAACACACTGTGGAATTTGATAGTGGTATGTAAATTCTTTGTTAAAACATAAAGAACATCTAAAGGCTTCCTGTCTCAGACAAAAGCAATAATTTTTATTCTGTGAAGTCTGGTAACTAAGGCGATGAAGGGTTGAGGATTTCTCAAGAACTTGTTTTAATACATGGAATTAATTCCTACTTCTAGCTACGAAAAATCTCACCATATACTCAGAATGACAGAAAAATATTGTACTAACTGATGAATTCTTTGCATATGTTTGATGTGATGTTTGGTATTTTGTTTCATTGTAGTTATTTCATTTTTTCTTCTTTTCCATTTTAATTACATCTCATAAAAATGCAAGAAGTAACATGTCTTTCTGAGAGAACCAAAAAAATCCTGTTGCTTTTTCACAAAAACACTCTTATCTCCTATAATCTTAGCATAATTAATCAGATCTAATAAAATGGCATCTCTATCAACAAATGGGAAGAAAACCAGACAGGTTAATGTCCAGTTTCATATTAACATTCAAGGATATAACCTTTTCAGGGAGACTCTGAGAACCTTGTCCAAACTAAATTCACCAGTCAACAACATGTAGCAGAGTGTTACATGTAGCCAATGACTTCACTCTCTTCTTTGCATGTTTTGACAGGCTAACTCAGAGGCCTGTGTGCAGACAGAAGGATCAGGAGCCGTATTGTTCTCTTAACCCTTCACCAGAGTTGTTTTCAGGAGAAATACATCCTAAAGATAAAATGTGCCTTCACCAACACAGAGATAAAACAGCTTTCTCACTTTAAAAGGAACATAAAGAAGACCGCTGTTACTAACAATGATAGAACTCAAGCATAACCTTAAATATTAGAGAAAATTAAAAGAAGAACTGAAGTGCCAAAGCTAGAGTAGATCACAACAGAAGATAAAAAGGATGTGTGCATGCAGTATGTGGGAATTATAAATTTAAGCTTCTAAAGTTAATAATTAGATATGCCTTCCTTTTCCTGTCTAAAATGAAATTAGGATTATTTAATGAACAGAGCAAGAAAAAGATCCACTTATGTATGCTTCTTTACATCTGGCAGAACAGAACTGAATAAAAACATAATTGGCTCTTGCTGTAATTCTCTGTCCTAAGGCTTGCTGAGCCCAGAGAAAAAATAAGGTAGCATCACATTCCTCAGTCTTTGCATAGAGTATACTCAAGGCTTTACTGCTAATTTAGACCAACAATATTTAGGGATCCAATTTCTCAAAATCAATTGTTTCTTTCAGTTTGTTGCATGAGTTGTTATATGTTATTTCCAGGAATTTGAGAAGCAATTCACTAATAGTCTGTGTCCGTATTTCTGATAATCTAGATCTTGAAAATTCCTTAACAGTAGGCATTCAATTGCCCAAAAATCTTTCAGCAGTGATCTTGCTCATGGTCTTTTTGTGAAAGTAGTTCTGCTCATTGTTTGGGGAAAACAAAAGTATTGTTGAAATAACCCATGCTCTGGAGGACAGTCTGAAGCATGTCCAGAGGAGGGCAATGAAACTGGTGAAGGGTCCTGAGAACAAGTCTTATGAGGAGCAGCTGAGGGAACTGGGATTGTTTAGCCTGGAATAGGCTCAGAGGAGTCCTTATTGCTCTCTACAATTACCTGAAAGTAAGGTAAGAGATTGGCAAGGTGGATGCCAATCTCTTCTTCCAAGTAATAAGCGATAGGATGGGAGGAAGTGGCCTCAAGTTGTGCCAGGGGAGGTTTAGAGTGGACATCAGAAAAGAATTTTTTACTGGAAGAGTGGTGAAGCATTGGAACAGGCTGCCCAGGGAGGTGGTGGAGTCTCCTTCCCTGGAGATGTTCAAAAAATGTGTAGACGTGACACTGTGACATGGTATAGTAATATGGTGGTGTTGGGCTGACAGTTGGACTGGATGAACTTAGAGATCTTTTTCAACCTTCAAGATACTATGATTCTATAACTGACCTACCTTACTTGCCGTTGTCAAAGAAATCTCCTTCCATTTAGAATAGATTGATGTTACTGGATGTGGATGTTGTATTCTTTGATCTTATATAGTGAAAAAGTAACATGTTTTATTTTATAGATGAACCAGTCATCCACTGTGATAAGACTACCACAGTTAAGAGTTGGTGCTGTAACATGGGTAGCTCATAGTTTGGTTTAGCCCTCAGCCTAGGAAAGGTGGTACATCATACTAGGAAACAGTTCTAACAGTTTCTTCACTCTTGTAATTCATCTTGTGGAAACTTTTTGTGCATTTGAGCTCCTTTGCTTTGATTTTAGAAAGTCGAAATCAAGAGAAGGTTGAGAGTCTAATAGACTAAATCTAGCTCCTGTCTAGGGAGCCTGAGACCAGCTACTGCTTCTTTTTCCATTGGTTGACTTATCTTGAGCGGTTTCTGGATAACTAATTCCCTGCATTGGCATGAAAGTAACAACACTCTTGGAGATGCAATAAAACCTGGCTGAGCGATTCCTTGAGGAGCTATCATGACCTCCCAGCTCTTAGGGCTACCCTTCTGCAGTGCTCAGGATAGGAAACCAGGAAACCCATATGCATTGGCAGAGGCTAAACATACTTTCGGACAGCACATAACATCCATCAGTAATCCTAAAAACATTAAAGAAATTATAGTAAAAGTAAAGCTCTCAGTAGTAGGCATTTCTCTGACATAGCCATTGTGCCTAGTATGTAAGTGTACATTTTCATCACTAGAAGTCTGAAGAGTATCTTCACTGCAGCAAGGCAATATTCAAGCCAGATATGATTTCCTAGCCTTATTACAGAAGGGTGGCACAGAACAGATAGGGGAATTACTTGCCACACAAGTGTATTGGGTTACTAAAATATAAATATCCATATTCTGATGCGTTCTGGCTGAAACACCCCATTTTCAAAATGAAATTTATGTTTATAGGGCAGGATATTTGATCATAACTTTTAATAAGGACTCTTTTGAACCAATTTTCATTCTTCTTCAACCCTACCTCAAATTGATGGCATTTGGTGTTTAAGAATGGAAACTTTCCATTAATGATAAAATTCCCTATTTCAACACTTACAGAAAAGTAGGGCTATTAATTTTTCTTATCAAGATATTTTTTTCCCTACACTTTTTTTCTCAATGCTATTAATCTGAGCATTTTATTTCCATGAATTCTAAATATCTTCACCTTTGATCTCCAAAAATATGAGACAGAGTTTAAAAAGGCTCTCATAATGCAAGAAAAGTCTATTTGAGTTGGGACTTTGGAGATAACTGTTTCTGTCAACAGTTTAGAAGTGTCCTTCCTTATCTTTAGTATATTTTTGGACTGATTTCTACTGTTTAGAAATTCTAAGGGTTAGCTTAGATGACACAGAGAATAAATACAACCAACAGATTAACTCATTTGCAATAACTTATTCAGTGAAGCAAGGATTGAAAGGAGGAGGTAGAATGTAAGCCCGGAATCCTGACTCAGATTCAACTGTGTTCCAAAACTGCTCTTAGCAAGCCAGAATTATACAAATCTCTGACTCAGCATTAAGAAGAATTTGGCAATCTAGTCTTCAACTTAAGTAAAGCATACGGCCTTTAATGTAATGTTATCTGTATATTTGTGGTAAATAGCTAGTGGCATCTCAAAAATGTTTTAGTATTGGAAGCCACGATAAATCTGCTCTGACATCATACCTACACAAATCATGGGGTGTCCACTTCCAAAGAAAAGATTTTACCCCATACAGTGTACTATGAAAGTTTCCACTGACCTTTCTAGTCCTTACTGAGACAGCAGGCTTGGTCTATGTATTTTTGTTTCATGGTGAACTGTATTATTAGTGTGCTGATCAAGGAATTGTAACGTAAATTAGACAAAGACTGAATGGGCCTCCTGAAAGCTTTACCAGTGGGTACTGCAGAAGACAGCTCAATGTCCAATACATCATATAACTCATAGTCTATATACTGAAGAAGAATAGCAATAGTCCTTCTTGAAAGAATATTCAAATTAAAAAGCAGGGAATATGAATTTTAACTTTGAGAGTATTTATTGCAGTTTATAGAAGAATAGCAAAAAGCCATTCATTTAAGTTTTCTATTTCATGCCTAAGAGTCTCATCAAGAAGAAAAATTCTCACTGAGTATTCTTTCCAGCTGAACTGCAGTTAGACAGCTAAATCAGTAATGCAGTGTAACATGGTCATATTAACTTGGTGAAGCAGAAAAGACCATCTGCACCACCATGAATATGACTAAAATAGAGTGCCAGCAAAAAGCCTTTAACAGTGTCTAATGCCAGAAAATCTTATGAATGGTATTTTTAAGAAGTTCAAAACAATTGAAGGATAAAAAAATTATAGCAGTTTCATTTTTTATTAAATATTATTTCAAAATCAATTTATAAAGTGATCTATAACTCAATTCTATGTGCGTTTAAAAACAGAAAAAAAATTATTTTATGAATTTCACTTATTTCAACTGTAAGCAATTTGTTCAACTATACTTAAGAAGTTAGAAGAAATATACAAGTTCCACACTGTACTCTGCTGAACTGTGCAGACTGAAAATTGGCACCTCTGGCTGCTGTTTAAAACAAACATGTATGACTCCGGTATTATGTAATAGTTTTCTGTCAACTATACTGTTGTGTGTGCATATGCACTAGAGTAATAGAATAAATGCTAAATAACTGGAATTCAACAAGCGATTTCAGAAATTGTTAAGGAAAAAAAAAGGAAGATTGTTACATGGACGTGTATTTTAAAGTAGGGCAAAAAGGATGGAAATAAATGTCAGATTTTAAATACTGAGGTGCCATCGCTAGTCTCTCACAAGTTCTTTCTTATATAATACATTTTCAATTACTTGGATAAAAAAGTTGCAAACAGAGAGGTGAGAATGTTTGCAGATGTCACAAAATAATTCAGAATATGATGTGAAATTTACATATATATCCTATGGTACTGAGAGGCCAAGTGATTAAGCAGCAAATGAAGTTTTTTACAGACATAATAATAGAATCTTAATCATCTGACACCAATCAAGAAAGAAATCTCTCAGCTGTTGTGAAAATATCTTAAATTAGCACAGGCTAGGAAGATAACTGAAAAAAGGCAAATAAATATTAGGAATTATAAGGAAAGGAGCTAAGATCCAAACAAAAAGCTGTTATGTCACTGCATTGATCCTTGCATCGGGGAGTAACTCATACCACTGTCAAAAATGATTACATTAGAAATAAAAAGGAAATGAGAAGAGTGAGAAGGATGATCAGAGGTACACAATACAGTTACACTAGCCCACTTCAGCTTGGAAAACAGGTATACAAAGACGAATGCAACAGCTATAAATGTTATTGAGACTATAAAAAGTGTGTAATTATTAGCTATTTTCGTATAGTAAGAACTAGCTCACTTCCCAAGGCAACAGGTTTATAGCACGCAATGGGAAGTACTTTTTCCGAAAGGTATGTTAAAATTATGGAGCTGTTAATTATAGGGTGCTTTGCAGATGAAAGTACAATTCTGTTTCAAAAGCACTGAGATAAACTCATGGCAGATATATACGCCAAACATTCATTTTGTGGTTTGAACACAATCTCTGGCTCAGAAATTTTCTGAACGGTAGGTAGACAGAAACTGAGTGAATTTATTGGGAGAAATAACACAGTATAGTCGTGCTTAAACTCTTTCTCCATGTATTCACTACCATAAAATATTGGCCTGTGCTGACATCTAGTATAGCAACTTGAGCTCTTATACAGGTTTTCCTTTAAGAAGGGCAGGGCACTCTCACTTTCATTCGTTTGGAATTAAAAATAAATTCAATACTAAACATATGGGACACTGATTTTAAAATATTAAATTATTAAGCCGTGCCATCAGTTGCTCTATACTTACTTACTCATGGGTATTGGCATCAATGAAAGACTATTTCAGTATGTGATGATAAATTTCAGTGCTAAATTTTAGTGGTTGCTATTGATTCACTGTGGAAAACACTCATGTAGCAAATGATGAGTGACAAGAAGCTACTAGATAAGTCAGATTGTTCCTACAATGGCATCTGCTCATTTCACTGATTTCAATTATTTTATTTTGTTAATTTTTTTAGCATTTCTTTTTCTAAACTGTTTACTATGCTTTCTGTACATCAGAAGTCCCTGTGCCTCCATCTGTGAGTTGCATAACACAATACTTTAAAATATTTGTGATCTGTGCTTGGGTTTTTTTTAGAGGCACAGTCTGTAGGTTTTTCAGTTCTCCTTCTATATTTTCTTTATTTGCACCATATTTTACACATTCTCTCAGCTACTGATATTTCTCAACAAAAAGTTGTTAGTTTCCACACACTCAAAATAACCTACGCTGCCATTCAATATACCAAACCCAACTAAGCCCATGGCCATGCAAGCGCACAAGAGACTATTGTATGGGTGCAGCTCAGGCTTTAGAGCTATGTCACTGTCTTATCTCCTGTGTGTTCCTTTACTTTTTATGTTAAACTCATTAAAAATAAGCATTTCATTTAACCCTAAATTGTTAATATTGGAAAGGGTTGTGACAAAACTGATACACAATTTTCTTTCTTGAAGGATTAGCACTGCTATCTTCCTGGTTACCTTGTAGCAAATAAATCAATAAATCAGTTGTATACTTTTAAGCAGGTGGAATTCAACTAATAATAGAATCCATAAATACCTCTTTAAGGATAACAGCTGCTAAGCAAAGTAGTTTGACGTTTTCTAGCTGTCTTTTATAGATGCATAGATATTTAATTTAGAAAGGATCATCGGAACAGGTAACTATCTCTTTTCAAACAGACTATAGAATCAATGCTGATATCCCTATTCTGAGCTCAATAACTTAGATTTGACTGAAGTGTGAAATCCTTTAACATCGTAACAAACTTAGAAATATAAAATATTTCTGTATTTACCCATTCCATTGCTAATTTATTAAAGTAGGTTAATAACTTATAGCTATTATTATGCACTCTATGTGAAAAAAAGCAGTTTTTCATAACAAGAAACTAATATGTAATATTTTCTTTTTTTGTATCTGTTTACATGTAGGCAGACTTTTTGGGTTCCGGTTACCTGGATTGAGACTTTTAACATACAGAAAGCAGTCCTTACCACAGGAAGACCCTGATGCAGTTATAATCGACTCATCTAAGCACAGTGATGACTCAGTGGCTATGAAGCACTTTAAATCACCCACGAAAGAAAGCTGTAGTCCTTCAGAAGTGGATGATACAAAAGCACTGATTCAACCCAGTACATGTTCACCTTTGGTTAATATATCAGGACCTCTTGACCATTCATCACCTAAACAGCAATGGGACAGACTTTACCCTGATACGATACAGACAAGCAATCCAATAACCCATTCCAGATCAAAGGAAAGCATTTGTAGTATACGGAGAGCATCTTCAGTACATGACATAGAAGGCTTTACAATCCATCCCAAGAACATTTTTAGGGACCGTCACGCGAGCGAAGGTATGGTTAAAACTCAGTCAGTATTCCCTGGTATACTAAGAAAGTAATTATGGCAATTTTTCACAGTAATTACCATCTCTCTGTAAACAAAGCTAAATATAATCAACTGTACATATACGTAGGCACTAAATACTGCTATTCCTGTATAAGCAAATTAATGAAATTGCGGAGTTGCTTTTAGAGTAGCAAAATCAGGCCCAACATTCCTAAAGCCTATATTAGTATTTGGGGGGAGAGGGTGGGAATCAGGTGATCAAGTTAAAAATCACTTGCACAGTTCTGTCTCGTACTTAAATATATTAGATTGTCTCTGACTGTATGAAATCCTACTTCAGAGACTAATCATCTCATTTTTCTTAAATGTGTAGTTTGTACATTGTATATTCACCAATCCAACATTGAGACATGCTTTTTTCTCACAGTGGAGAAAATATCTTCAGCAACTCCTTTGAAATACTTTGTGTAATGCATAGTGAAATAGTGAAATGGTGGAGTGCTTAGTGTAAACTTCATGTAAGTGTGATTTTTTCCTTTGTGTTAGCATAGTCTTGCAACCAGCAACAATTACAAAGATGTTTTCTATCTTTTCTGCTGCCTCTCTTAATTACACACAGTTGTGGAGTGTGGTCCATGATTTCTTGTTGGAGACAGGGACATTGAGAAACTTGGTTAACAGCTTAGCAATCACATGCTTGAAGGCACTTTTGAAACTGACTTTTGCAGAGAAGGGCCACATATACAGTATTTTTGGAGCTACTCATGATCTAATGAATTGAATTGCATACTTATTGTTCAAGCCAGATGACAAGGAATGTATGTGAAATATTTTAATACAAAAACATGTCAAGAAAGAGTGTGCACAGATTCATTAACTAGCAAGAAAATGAATTTTCATTTTCAGTTATCACCTAGTTTTCTCCTATTCATTGACAAGTATAAAATTCCTTTAATTTTGCCTGCCTTTCAGAAGGTCCATATCGGAGCTCTTTGCTTCTGTACATATCATAAGCTATAAATCTGAATGCTCCTCTGTCACCCATATTAACTCCTAGAATAGTAGAACTAATTATTCCTTCCAATTTCTCTTCCTGCATTAAATATCATGCATAAATACTTCTTTTCTCTTTCCTGTTTTTTTTGGATTTTGACTTTTCAATTCAAATGAAACTGAAAATTCAATTAAATCCATCCTAAACAATGCTGTTTTGCTATATTTCCTGTTCGTATTCAAGCCATGATTTCAAGATCAGGATGTGAAGGCAAACCTTGGCATGTCTTTTGAACCATTGCATTGCCTTTGATTTCATTTCAGCTTCCCTAGATATTTAAGCTAATCTTTTAAATACAATACATTTAAAGATAGCTGTTTCATCAATTTCCATTTTCAGAGCTTACTCTCATACTTCCCAGCTGACTATTCTTCATGTATTTATATGATGAAAATATGTAAAAAACAGATTGAATGTAAGTTTCTTTGTATGTCGGTACAAAGCTCATAAGGAAATCACCACATAATTTAATACTTGCTGAGTGGAGAATCAAAAATTTCTAGCTCTATTTCATTGAACAATATTTTCCAAATGTTAATTACTAAGGAAAATAAATTTTATTTTGAGGAGTTAATAATACATTTGAATTCCTATGGTCTTTCATGTGATGTGATCATTTACAGTCTAAGGAGACACTGCCACTCTGATTTCACTCTGCATAAGCTACAAAACAATAGAGAAACTGGCCCTAAGTTTAAGTCATACATACACATTCTAAAAAAAGTACAGTGGAACAGAGGATGGCTCTCAGAACAGCATTAGAATTAGTAACCATTCTTGATGCCATCTGCTTCCAAGCATATTAGAATTTGTCACCTTATGCTGAAAATATGTTTAAATTTAGCTAGCAAGTCCTGCTTGCCTTACACAACAGTGAGCCGTAACACCCTATTGTTGCTATAAAATTATCTATGCAAGTTAAGCAATCAGGTTTCAGACTAAATCAACTCACAGATTCTGAGTAGAAGCTGTAGATACTGTACAGGATAATGTAAACCCCTAGTAAAAATGAAGTACAATAAATAAAAGTAAGATAGAGTCACAAGGAGCTAAGTTATGGGGCCTTTGTTGTATTACCAAAGGAAGTATAAGGTTTAGTATATTTCCTATACCGTTTTTATTTTGTGTATTGATTCTAATGATTCTGAATTTTCCTGAATCTACTGAAAACTACTAGTTTGAAAATGCAAGACAGTATTCAGATGTAACTTTTTTTCACCTCTCTCAGTTCAAATAAAATTAATTGACTCAGCATAACAGAATTCGGAGACAAGAACAGCATTACTTAGCTCAATACTAACTACAGTAATTCACCTGATGTCGAATTTATTTTTGAGAGATAGCACAATTGAAATTATATATTATTTAATGTACAAAATTAATTTTTATAGCCTAGTTGCCTATCACTGAAATTTTCCTAGCTGTGGCCACTATATCCTGAAAGGTATTAAAGCAAAAATGCTGATATAGGATTCTAAAATCATTTGAGTGTACTCAATTGAACTCCATTCTAAATTTGCCTATTTGACAGCAAAAGCAGCAGGGCAGGAACTGTGTGTTCCACCCACTGCCCAAGCTCCAGCCAAGCCCTTTTCACCTGAAATGCAGGCAATCCAGATTTTGCCGGCAGATACAGGTTCGCAGGGAGCCTTGGGTAATTTTATTGTGTTAAGAAAGTGACCTCAGTAACATCCCTGCAATCTTCTAAAAAAACCACCCAGTTTGTAAGGCTAACTTAGAGTTCAAAAACTGTATTACTGCTACAGACACATCGAAAGAAGATACACACTCTCCCACATCCCTGGTCCAGAGGGCCCAGCTCAATGCCCCATGCCCCTAGTCCTTGGGAAGCTGAGGAACAACCGGAGAGGCAGGAGGTGTGACGTGATGCCACAGCCAAGGCCCAACATCCCCCTTGATTCCCCTTACAGGAGAGGACCTGAGCCTTTCTCTGGAGATGAGCTGGGGCAGGGACAGGGCTGCTGCTGGAGCAGGCTGGGGCACAGCCACCTCAGCCTTTGGGGACGCCTGTCAGCGGGGGACAAACGTAGGCGAATGTCGGCTTGAGCCCAATGCACTTTTGAATGCTGGTCAACTGGTCCCAGTGGCTGGCGTGTGCACAGGGGCAGGGCTGCATCCCGTCCCGGGTCCCTTGCTCCCTGCCAGCCCCAAGCTCTCACCCAGCCTCACACCCGGCCTCTCAGCTGCCTCTGCCAGGCGGGGGCACCACACAGCAGGAGGGCAGCCTGCAGGTCGTGTTGTATACCCATGAGCAGAACTGGCATGTACCTATCCACCTGCACGCCTTCTTTAATGTAATAGTTAATAGTAACAACAAAAAACAATAATATTCCCCCCAGAAGACATTTTATTTCAATAGAGGATTTAGGGTTGGATGTTCCTGTGAGGGCAGTGAGCTTGGCAACTGTTACCTTGCAGAAATCTTTAAAATCTAGTCTTTTGCTTCAGTGTTTCTCCAGTATTTACTCGGAAAGGTACTGCTCAGCTTGCTACCATGGTAAAAACTTTTCCTCCTGTGAGCCCTGGGCAGGTTCAGGGCCTGGGGGTCTGTGTAGGGCATCCCTCGCAGCCCCACAGCCAGCCTGTGCCACCCACAGCTGTAGATGCATCAGTCTCATTTAATTATCTGTGATTAATTATCATTTCATGAGTTAGCACTCTTGACCTCCAGCCTGGTGCCGAATTCATGGAGAAACAATTTTATCATGTTACTGTTAAGGCAAGTTAAATAGAGCCAGTCCTACTGCCTCCTAATCAACTCCAGTTTTACAGGTTATCCCTCGATTGTCAAAGTGACTTCATCTTGACTAGAAGTCTACATAATAAAACCAAGGAGGTGCAAAAATATTTCAATTCAAAACACATACATATTTTGAAGCAATGTATGTTTGGCTTTTTCTGATGTAGATTTTAGTTGTCTTTTTTTCTCTCTTTTTCTTCACTTTTATTGTGCTGAAAACCAGACAATGGTCGCAATGTCAAAGGTAAAGTATACATCTAGATTGTACCTTCCAGTGTTTCAAACAGCCACACTTTTTAGCATGTTACTTTGCCTGCTGTATGAAATGTTCAAATGCAACATTCTCATGCTGACCTCTTGAGGGCCAGGTGCATTACTCAAACCGTATTTGTTAAACACACAGTTATTCCCTTAACTATTGTCTGAAAGCACTAAATCCCAATCCCTGGAAAAAGTGAAGGCATAGTTAAATGGTCATTTCACTTGATTATCTATTAATTTCAAAAAGGAAGGGATGGGGGTAGAACATACCATAGTTATTTAACTCCATGCTGTTGTCCTTAAGCAGGTAAAACATCTATTGAAGCTAACAGAAGTTTTACCTGTGAAAGGATGTATAATCAGGTGGGGCCACTAACAAACAAACTACTGTTATAAGATGCTTAGTTTTCTGTTAACTATCTCAAAAATAAAATAAATGGTAATCAGAAGCTTTGTGGAAGTATCTTCACTTATTCCTCTTTTGTCTCCTTAAAAATAGTTTCACGTTCCTGGATGGCAGGGGGTATGGTTTCAAGCTTCCTGTAGTATTGAAATGTACATGCATGAACTTCATTGCCAATTTCATGTTTAAATAATATTTAGTGCAGTTATGAAATTGTTTCTATTCACCAGCACTGAGCAACATCTTCTAGAGGCAATTTGAACATAATTCTTAAGTGATGTCTTCCTTTTCTAGAAAACAATTACTAACATGTTCAGTTTAATTACAGTATTTGTAGCGATGTCTTAAAACTGGTTTGTGACTTCATGCATGATGCAAAAAATGTGTGTATATGGTAAAGCCTTCTCTTTAAATTGCATGCAGTGCATGATGTATGTTCTGTGAAGTGATTCATGGACTATGAAATCATTGCATTTGCTTCATGTGTATGTTGGCAAGATCTTGGAGGAAAAGAAGCAGTCAGTATAGTGTAAAACAACTTCTATAAGTGTATTGGCTGCTGGTGAAAGATGAAGGATTGGCAATTCAGGAGGGTGAAATCATTTCTCAGTGCATTGTGTAAGCAGGGACAATGGAATCCCACCATAAAACTAGTGAGACCAAACTTAACCTTAAAGTGTGTCCTTTGTATGGTAGGCAGAAGCATGTCATTCTCCCTGCTTATTCACTTCTTGCCTGCTCTGCTGACACTGTCAGTCAGGGTGCCAATTAGTGTCAATTGTGATTATGACCCTCTTTTTCTACTTCCTGCTATGAGAGTAAAGCAAAGGTTCACTAGCTGTCAAATATCAGCTAAGTTGCTGCCAGCCTGGGTTGTACTTAAACTAGTAGTATCTTTCATTTAATTACCATTATCAATGAAGTACTTTTCACTGCTTTCTAAAGCAAAATAAGTTGGATAGAAAGCAACATTTTATTTCCATGTGCAATAACTTGAGTCTAATATTACATGCTAAGACATAAGTCTTAGGTAGAAACTAATTCCCTTTGGAATAGAAGCAATATAAGATTTAAATCCAAGAAAGTAACATTTCAATGCAATTTAAGCACCTAAAAAGTTACTATTTAAAAAATAAAATTACCTACTTCTAACTTAGAATTTGCCTAAGTTCCCTTAGTTTCCTCTTACCTTGGGTATCAAGAATCTTATTCATCTGACAAATGGCTCCAACTTGATTCCCCATTCATGTCTAAATCTACTCAATATTCAAAAACTATTAATTGCTAAAACTGTATAGGAATGTAGAGCTGAAAAACCACAGTCTGACTATACACACATAGCACACACCAGACATTAACCACTTCACTGAATTATGACGAGATTGTGAGTCCTAATTTACTTTGAAGCCCACTTTTTCTAGACTCATGCAGATGATGTGAAAGACATATTCAGGTCCTAGTTGGGCGAAAAGGTGTAAAGAACAATGTTCCAATTCCTTGGTAGTTTCCTCAGAACCAAGCAATTTAGCATTCCTTGTGAAAGAAAGTTAGTGCTTTCTTCCTTTGTCCAGTGAAGCTGTTCCACAAATATACTAGATTCATTGTGCTTAAGGACAGAAAGAAGGACTGATTTTGTAGTTTAGTGATGAGAGCACTCATCCAGAAATCTTCTTTTATTTTGGGTCAAATGATCATTGGTCGAAATGCAGTAAGTCTTGAGAACAGAACCATAGACCTGGTCTCTCCTAGGAGAAGCACTCAGACTTTTAGTCTAGATCATCATCCCTTGTCATCTTTAATTCCTTTCTGCACAGTGGCACAAATTAAAAAAAGCGTAGTAAATGATTTCCATCTCTGGCCCAGAGTAATGTATAATTACCATTCATTTAGGAGGTAGAAAGCATGTATGCAGATCCTTTTAAGCTAAGAAAGAAAATTGAAAGTCTGATTCTTCAAAGCCAGGTGTGAGGGAAGACAAACCCTCACACCTCACATAAAGAATTTATTAAAATAAAAAAAGGAGGAAGAAGAAATCAGTACTGCCTGAAACATTTCTGCACAGCTATCTCCCGGATGGTGGAGGCTTTGAATTTCACTTGTTTACACATTATTATCTTATTATCTACATTTAAGCATATATTAAATATCACATAACTAACTATATTAAATTCTGCACAACTATCCCTACTTTTTTTCAATATTTTATTGGTAATGAAAATTGAACAAATATATTGTTTGAGTTTGTGATACTTCAGAAGGGCTTTGAGGACAATGTTAGGTTAATATTTCCATTGATTAAGTATGGAGTTACTTGATGAGCCAATAGGGGTAGAGCAGGATTCTACTCAGTTTTACAGTTTACCAAAAGGCAGTTTTGAACTAACTGTCATGTAAGCATGAGCAGCAGTACAGATGAGATAATAGAGCCTTTGCTCATTCCAAACAGTGTTATATAATCACATGTCTATATCTGATTTTAGAAACAAATGAAAATACAGTCTTTATATTCAGCCAGAATTACAATGGAGCATACCAGCATACCTAATAACATGAAAACAAGTAAGGACGGATGCATTATGTACTTCACAATGCATTGAGTTTATAACAAATATTGGGGGCTATAGGTAAAGGAATTGTCTTATTTACAACACTAAATTTTATTCTCATTAGCAATAGAGTTATTTATTACAAGTAGGTATTGTTTACTGTTAACATGTAGTTTAGTGAAAAATAGTTTTTAACTACACTACTAACCTATCCCACTTAACCATTTATGATAACTTATTTCTCTGCATTTGTAAAATACTAAATATTTGTTCTGATTTTTCAGGGCCTTTTAATCATATCAAGTCAAGTCTGCTGGGATCCACATCGGATTCAAATCTCAACAAATACAGTACAATCAACAAAATTCCACAGCTCACACTGAACTTTTCAGATATCAAAGGTGACAAAAAGTCTTCATCTCCTCCTTCTTCAGAGAAAGCAATTATTGCACCTAAGGTGAAAGACCGAACGCACAATGTAACAGAGAAGGTTACCCAGGTAAGGTAATATCCATTATTTTAGTTACTTTTCAGTGTTGTAGAGCCAATTATCAGTGTATTCAATAGATTGTTACTCTTTACATAAACAATTTGGATATTTCCAGGATAATTCCAAAGATCTAAGCCATTACTGACATTACCTCCAATTCAGCTGTAGATGAGGTAGTTTCCAACATTAAATGACACTGCAAGCAAACAAAACTTTTCAGGTCTATTTTGCAATGGAAAAAAATGTAGCATGCATCAAATGCCCCAAATAAGTCCACTAATTTCAGTGATTACTGTCAGTCATAAATCTTAGTTTCATTCTTTTTTCTTTACCTCAGCTTTATGACTTGCTGATTAGCGCAAGGCACGACATGACAAAAAATGGTAGACTATTGTGCCACTGGTATAGCTATCATAGTTATGTCTTGCAATTTCTGCCCCAGAATTTCTGCTTTTCATAATGCTCTTTCCTGTGGTTAAATTCTCCATGTGCGTCTATCAAAAAGGCTGTCAAAATGAAAAGCAGATACTTTTGGAATTGATGTGACTATATATTCTGTCATATTTGAGAATGAGGCATATGATTAAAATAAACTGAAAACAATTCAAGACAGCATATTTCTTCACTCTAAGACAGGGACAGTGCCCTCTGAAGGCAGCAGAAATTTTCAGCTAAATTCAGTGTCAGTGTTACATTTATATTGTAACTTCATAAGGAGATTAGCCAGGACAGACAACCAATGTACAACACACTGAAAAAAAATACTGAGACATGACAGTATCACAAATAACTTTTATGGTCTTAGTGAGCAGAGAGAAGGCCCTTAAATGCCACTCCACTGACAGACTGAAAGAACTTAGAAGTGCTTTGCATTAGAATGCATACAGAGATTCCGTAAGGAAGATCCTGCCAAGAGTAGCTTTTGACTTACTGCTGACCTGCCTTCCACAGACCAGACTGCAGATTCTCAATGTTGGTACTATGTCAGATATTTAACATGCTCCTACTCCTTTGAATTGATATAAAAAGGAAGGTATTATACACCATCCTAAAGAAACAGAGATAAAAGTTCTATCAGTTCTATCTTGAGGTCAGGAAATGTTTAAAAAGTAATTGGATTTTTATCTTTCATATATTTTGTCTTCGATAGCTGACTTAAATCTGCAACCATTGTACTTTCTTCCCTGGTCAGTTGTGAAAGATTTAATCTCTTCTGGATCCATTTTGATGTGTTTTAAATTATTCGTAGTAGTTATACATAGAAATCATTTCACAGATAGTAAGGCAAAAACTCAAGTAACATTATAAAGACTAATTTCTGTAAGTTGTGTAAGCATAAGTCAAGCTTGACTGTTTTTTTATAAATTCTGACTGACTAATTAGTGCCCAAGTGCTATGTTTCTATGTACTAATGACACCCATGGGAGACAATTTTTTTTTAAAAAAGCTATGTTTACTCACCAAACAACTTAGATTAGAAATAGCTTAGAACAACTAAACCTTCCAAGAACATTGATAGTAACTAAATTTAAAACTAAACTTTAAATGCTCTATAAAATCTCTACACATCACAAAATTCTTCCAATTTAATTTGACATTGCTTTCTGTCCTTTTCTAGAACTGTGTCAACCAATGTATAATGTATGTAGCAAACTTTGGTAATATACCATTCATCATAACTGGAAAGAATTCCCCACAGCTGTTCCTTTCTCTCTTACAATATTCAGTTAACAATGCTTTTAGTTGCTGCTGCAGTCTGAACTCTAGAATTAGGTACAGGGAGACACTCCAGGAGATAATGGCCTATAATACTTATTGAAAGAGCTTTAAACTAGATTTGAAAGAGGAAAGGATTCAGGCTTGCTGATCATAAACCTGGGAGTGGCAAACCAATGTTTGAGGGACGATATGCTGGTGAAATCCTTCAGTCTGTTGTCTCTGTGGAGGCAGGGAATGGGTATCCATGTGGCAGCAAAGACCAAATGATTATTCATTTATTAGAAATCATGGAAGAACCTGAGCATAGTCACACAGGAATTAGATCTTCTCCCCGTAAAAAGGTGGCATCATCATTAGCCCAACTGAAGTGAAGCAGCATGGACAACAAACAGGAGAAGCTGGAAGCCACTATGCAGCAGGAAAACTATTATATAGTGGCCATCACAGAAACATGATTGGATGAGTTGGAGTGCTGCAATGGATGGCTATACACACTTCAGGAAGGATAGGTAAGGAAGGATATGTGGTAGAGTAGTCCTGTATGTTAAGGAGTGGTTTGTTTGTCTAGAGCTCAGTGACAGTGATGATAGGGTTGAATGTTTATTAGTAAGAACAAAGGG
Organism: Piaya cayana; assembly: GCA_013389865.1. Lineage (NCBI taxonomy): Eukaryota > Metazoa > Chordata > Aves > Cuculiformes > Coccyzidae > Piaya > Piaya cayana. The sequence goes on from WAAB01018216.1 coordinate 99,724, forward strand.
GAAAGCCAACAAGGCAGATATCATGGTAGGAGTCTGTTACAGACCACCGAACCAGGATGAGGAGGCAGATTCATTAAGCAGCTGGGACAAGTCTCACAATTGCTAACCCTTGTTCTCATGGGGAACTTAAGCCAGCTGTCTGCTGGAAATACAATACAGCAGAGAGGAAACAGTTTAGGATAGTTCTCAAGTGTGAGGAATGTAACTTCCTGACACAGCTGGTGACTGAGACAACTAGGGAAGGCGCTCTACTAGACCTGTTTTTTATGAGCAGAAAAGGAATTGTGGGTGATGTGATGGTTGGAGGCCAGCTTGGGCACAGCAATCACAAAATGCTAGAGTATTTGATTCTTGGAGAAGTGAAGGGGGGATGGCACTAGAACCATCACCTTTGACTTCTGTAGGGCAGACTTTGGCCTGTTTAAGGGACTGATAGACAGAGTTCCTTGTGGGGCAGTCCTGAAGGACAAAGGAGTCGGAAGACTAGACATACTTCGAGAAGGAAATCTTAAAGAATACAGGAGCAGGCCATCCCTGTGTGCTGAAAGACAAGCCAGAGGGGAAGAAGACTGACCTGGTTGAACAGAGAGGTTTGGCTGGAACTCAGAAAAGAAAAGAGTTTATGACTTTTGGAAGAAGGGGCAGGCAACTCAGAAGGACTACAAGGATGATGTGAGGTTACGCAGGGAGAAAAATGTTATTATAAACACCTTAGTAGCAAAAGAAGGGCTAAGGAGAATCTCCATCCTTTATTGTATGGGGGAAGGGGGGTAATAGTGACAAAGGATGAGGAGAAGGATGAGATACTTAATACTTTCTTTGCCTCAGACTTTAATGGTAAGACTAGTAGTTCCCTGAGTGCCCAGCCCCCCTGAGCTGAAAGACAGGGATGGAGACCATAATGGGTACCCCATAATCCAAGAGGAAATGGTTAGCAACCTCCTACACCACTTAGAAATACAGAAGTCCATGGGGCTTGATGGGATCCTCCCAAGGGTACTGAGGTAGCTGGCAGAAATGCTCACCAAGCCACTTTCCATCATTTATCAGCAGTCCTGGCTAACTGAGAAGATCCCAGTTGACTGGAGGTTGGCACTCATCTACACTCATCTAAAAGAAATGCTGGAAGGAGGATCCAGGTCAACCTGGCACTGGTACTGGGGAAGGTTATGGACTAGATCATCCTGAGTGCCATTATGTGGCACATAGAGGACAACCAGGTGATCAGGCCCAGTTAGCATGTGTTTATGAAAGGTGGTGGGTCGTCCTTGACTATCCTGATCTCTTTCTACAACATGACCAGATTAGCAGATGAGGGAAAAGCTGTGAATGTTGTCTACCTTTGGTCAATAGCCAGTTGAATATAAGCCAACAGTGTGCCTGGGTGGCCAAGAAAGCCAATAGCATCCTGGCTTGTATCAGAAATCATGTGACCAGCAGAACTAGGGAAGGAATCATCCCACTGTACTAGGTACTGCTAAGACCACACCCTGAATACTGTGTTCAATTTGGGGCCCCTAACTACAGAAAAGACATTGAGGTGCTTCAGTATATCCAGAGAAGGGCAACAAAGCTGGTGAGGGGTGATGGAGAACAAGCCTTGCAAGGAGCGGCTGAGGGAACTGGAGTTGTTCAGTATGGAGAAAAGGAGGCTGAGGGGAGACCTTATCACTTCCTACAACTACCTGAAAGAAATTGTAGTTAGGAGGGTGCTGCTCTCTTCTCCTAAGTAACAAGCAATAGGATGAGAGAAAATCATCTTAAGTTGCACCAGGGGAGGTTTAGACTGGATAGCAAGAAGTATTACTTCACTGAAAGGTGGTCAAGCATTGGAACAGGCTGCCCACAGAGGTGGTTCAGTCACCATCCCTGGAGGTGTTTAAAATATATGTAGATAAGGCACTTATGGACATAGTTTAGTGGTGGGCTTGGTAGTGTTAGGCTGGATGCGATAATCTTAGAGGTCTTTTCTAGTGTAAATGATTCTGTGGTTCTACTGTTCTGTGAAATAAATTTAGGTCTACTGAATTTGATAGTCAAAGATAGACTTTCAGAAGGTAAAAGTGTCTAGTTTTTAATCCCCAATGATTTCAATATGTTTTATGAGTCTGCACTTTGAAGGTTCTACTGCATATCTGCCTATATCTTTAAAATCTAAGTCTCTTTGTAAGACTTGTCATAGACCCATAAATCCATTCTGTATCTACGGGGTAGTAGAAAAGTGGTTTTGGAAGGTTTGAGCACAGTGTTGAGAACAGAATATGGCAGAAACCTCAGATGAGATAATTAGGACATGCCTATGCTGGAACAGTCTTCTGATAAGTAAATATGTGAAACAGCATCAGAAATGTACAGAGAGCAATATGACCTATTTAATCAATATCAATAAAAGAGAAAATGAGTGTAAAATGGCCATGGCAAGTTAAAAGGTCATCCTTATTCAGAGTAGTGAAATTTCAAAATAGCTTTCTAATAAAAGAAGTTCGGGCAGGAATTCCAGATGTCTTTAGATAGAACCTGAGAAATGCAATAACAGCATTGTGGTTTTCTGGGATTACAGGACTTGTTGACATGGAAAACCACTTCTAGTCATGTATTGCACCATTTGGACATCTATTAATCTCTCTTTGTACTCGTCAGTTTGTATCTCTTCCTTTCCTTTCCTCAGCTTTTCTGAGGAATTCGGTCCTACTGCTGTAACATTTCCACTACTGTGACTCCTCTCACTGTGCAGCTCAAAATATAGAGACACGGACTCTAGTATGTACCACACTGAAGTATTAGTGAGCTTCACAGTTGGATCACTGTTGTATCAGTGTCACAGGAAACAAAAACAAATTCTTCCTTCCAAAGATAACTACTGTATAACTTCTATCATATCCAAAAGATGGGGAAGTAATTCAGGTGGTGAAGATAGTGAAAAGTGAGGAGATGGCACATTGCTACCTTCACAAAAGAGAGGAAAACTAATGAATAACCTAAATAGAGTCATGGACATNAGATACTTAATACTTTCTTTGCCTCAGACTTTAATGGTAAGACTAGTAGTTCCCTGAGTGCCCAGCCCCCCTGAGCTGAAAGACAGGGATGGAGACCATAATGGGTACCCCATAATCCAAGAGGAAATGGTTAGCAACCTCCTACACCACTTAGAAATACAGAAGTCCATGGGGCTTGATGGGATCCTCCCAAGGGTACTGAGGTAGCTGGCAGAAATGCTCACCAAGCCACTTTCCATCATTTATCAGCAGTCCTGGCTAACTGAGAAGATCCCAGTTGACTGGAGGTTGGCACTCATCTACACTCATCTAAAAGAAATGCTGGAAGGAGGATCCAGGTCAACCTGGCACTGGTACTGGGGAAGGTTATGGACTAGATCATCCTGAGTGCCATTATGTGGCACATAGAGGACAACCAGGTGATCAGGCCCAGTTAGCATGTGTTTATGAAAGGTGGTGGGTCGTCCTTGACTATCCTGATCTCTTTCTACAACATGACCAGATTAGCAGATGAGGGAAAAGCTGTGAATGTTGTCTACCTTTGGTCAATAGCCAGTTGAATATAAGCCAACAGTGTGCCTGGGTGGCCAAGAAAGCCAATAGCATCCTGGCTTGTATCAGAAATCATGTGACCAGCAGAACTAGGGAAGGAATCATCCCACTGTACTAGGTACTGCTAAGACCACACCCTGAATACTGTGTTCAATTTGGGGCCCCTAACTACAGAAAAGACATTGAGGTGCTTCAGTATATCCAGAGAAGGGCAACAAAGCTGGTGAGGGGTGATGGAGAACAAGCCTTGCAAGGAGCGGCTGAGGGAACTGGAGTTGTTCAGTATGGAGAAAAGGAGGCTGAGGGGAGACCTTATCACTTCCTACAACTACCTGAAAGAAATTGTAGTTAGGAGGGTGCTGCTCTCTTCTCCTAAGTAACAAGCAATAGGATGAGAGAAAATCATCTTAAGTTGCACCAGGGGAGGTTTAGACTGGATAGCAAGAAGTATTACTTCACTGAAAGGTGGTCAAGCATTGGAACAGGCTGCCCACAGAGGTGGTTCAGTCACCATCCCTGGAGGTGTTTAAAATATATGTAGATAAGGCACTTATGGACATAGTTTAGTGGTGGGCTTGGTAGTGTTAGGCTGGATACGATAATCTTAGAGGTCTTTTCTAGTGTAAATGATTCTGTGGTTCTACTGTTCTGTGAAATAAATTTAGGTCTACTGAATTTGATAGTCAAAGATAGACTTTCAGAAGGTAAAAGTGTCTAGTTTTTAATCCCCAATGATTTCAATATGTTTTATGAGTCTGCACTTTGAAGGTTCTACTGCATATCTGCCTATATCTTTAAAATCTAAGTCTCTTTGTAAGACTTGTCATAGGCCCATAAATCCATTCTGTATCTACGGGGTAGTAGAAAAGTGGTTTTGGAAGGTTTGAGCACAGTGTTGAGAACAGAATATGGCAGAAACCTCAGATGAGATAATTAGGACATGCCTATGCTGGAACAGTCTTCTGATAAGTAAATATGTGAAACAGCATCAGAAATGTACAGAGAGCAATATGACCTATTTAATCAATATCAATAAAAGAGAAAATGAGTGTAAAATGGCCATGGCAAGTTAAAAGGTCATCCTTATTCAGAGTAGTGAAATTTCAAAATAGCTTTCTAATAAAAGAAGTTCGGGCAGGAATTCCAGATGTCTTTAGATAGAACCTGAGAAATGCAATAACAGCATTGTGGTTTTCTGGGATTACAGGACTTGTTGACATGGAAAACCACTTCTAGTCATGTATTGCACCATTTGGACATCTATTAATCTCTCTTTGTACTCGTCAGTTTGTATCTCTTCCTTTCCTTTCCTCAGCTTTTCTGAGGAATTCGGTCCTACTGCTGTAACATTTCCACTACTGTGACTCCTCTCACTGTGCAGCTCAAAATATAGAGACACGGACTCTAGTATGTACCACACTGAAGTATTAGTGAGCTTCACAGTTGGATCACTGTTGTATCAGTGTCACAGGAAACAAAAACAAATTCTTCCTTCCAAAGATAACTACTGTATAACTTCTATCATATCCAAAAGATGGGGAAGTAATTCAGGTGGTGAAGATAGTGAAAAGTGAGGAGATGGCACATTGCTACCTTCACAAAAGAGAGGAAAACTAATGAATAACCTAAATAGAGTCATGGACATTGTGTTTAGGGGAGGTAATACACATTCAGAAAGCATTTAAAGAAGAGTGAGATGCTTTAGCATAGGATTTTAGTGGAATAAATTAGGACCAGACGGGAGAATAAAGTTGAAGAAATAATTTCAGAAAGAATCAGAGATGTTGTGGGACAGTGATTGATACTGTAAGTGAAAAATATGAAATTCAAAGTGCAGGTGGATAAAATAAGATTTCACTGCAGAATTTAATAAGCAAACAAGCAATCGAACAAGTAAAATCCTCAACATCTTGCCTGTTAAGTAATATGAAGAAATTAATCTGTTCCAAAACAGCTATATTACAAATTCTGCTGCAAAGACCCTTAAAATATTGTCTTTCTACTTAACAGGAGCAATCAGAATGTTCTGTAGAGATGAATACTGCCTTAAGATGTAGCTCACAGTGAAGCACTGCCCATATGATAGTCCTGGATAAGCAGATACCCCAATCTATTGATGTTTCATCTGATTCTTCACTGGCCAAACCCCCTTATGTAATGCAGAGTAGAATGACATCTGGATGCCTGTTTCTGCATAATGTTGACTTTTACTCAGAGTAGCCCAATAGTAGCTACCAGATAGCCCTTATTGAAAGGTTGACATTGTCATATCCTGATGTAGATATTTGTCACCAAAATTAAATTTATGTTTCCATTCCACTTTTCTAAAAGTTGTTTTGTGGGGTTTTTTAACGTTTCACATTCCAGTGGTGCTAAGCTAGACTATCTTCTAGAAGTCTCAGCTTACTTTTTTTATTATTCTTTTTTCTTTTTTTTTTGAAAGTCTTTTCAGATAGTCGCAATTTCTGCACTCTTTGGCACGGACAGTTTCAGTTGGGGTCCATAGGCTGATTGTTAGAAAGTGACAAGTGTTTCCAGAGGCAGAAGAAGTAGACTTTTATGAAAGAAAGCAGTGGGACAGAAAATTGACATCAGTCCCTTAACACTTTTTGTGAGTTCATAAAGGTGATTCCTGGACTTAAAATTACAGAGTGTAGAGACACAACTATTTTATCTTTTGTTTAAATAATGATTTGTTTTAAATCTTCTTACATCCAGTTCCCACTGATGTATGGCTCCAACTCTGTAAACTCTGTTTTGAACAGACTTGGGGAGGTACAAAGATTAGAATAGGCAGTTCCTTTGCTTATTTTCAAGGAAAAAGGAGAATTCCGCAATATTGTAACACTAACAACAAACAATGGCTAGCCCAGATAATAAATATAAATTGCTGATCTCTTTATTGCATCATATAAGAAAAACTGTCTTGTGGCTCCAGATCAATAATGTTCAGAGATTATTGATTCCTTTGAATTCATCAGTCTGTTGAGATATAACATGTATTTGAAAGACCCAATATGTATTTCTTGCTTACAATTTGTCTCAATGACTGACTTACATGAGTTAAAACTCTATGATTTCTAAACTTTTTGTAAATAATACTTTCCAAAACAGCTTCATCATCCACTCACCTATAGGAAATGAATGTATCCAAACTGATTATATGTCTGATAGAATAATAAACCTATACCTTGATGGGCTACACGGTTGATCACAAGACTGTAGTCTGATTTGCAGACATGCTGAACACCCGCAACTCTTCTGAACATGGAGCTCTCAGTGAATGGGGGGTCATGTATGAAGTGATAGACCTTGTAGTTTCACTTTGTTTTTGTAATCCAGCCAGACCATATTCTGTCAACCCCAAAAGGTTAAGAAATAAGTAACAGTATCCCCCAAGGCCAGTCTCAGCTGCTGATATAAAAAGAACTATTATATGATCATGACTTCAAACTGACCTTCAGGTTTTCAGGCTGAAAGAAGACTAGCAGTATCTAGGACAGAGAGAAGCAATATAATACCTAAAAATAAACCAAATTATTGAGCTATACATTTCCAGCAGTTTGATTCAGCTGACACACTGCGCTGTTTACAACATCATGCAATAACTCACACACAAACAACATTTCAGGGCTATTCATTTTGGATCACAAGCTGACATAAAGCAGAAGATTCTCAATTAAAGGGAAACAATTTAGGTATGCCTTCCAATTACACAGCAAGGCATAGATATAATAATAAAATTGTGGAGTAAGCAGAGCCAAAATTCCCTAGTTTCTGTATGGAAAGTTTAAATTACTGGTTTCTGCTGAAGTGAAAATCTTTTCTCTATTATTTGCTATTCCTGTTCTCAATGACCAATTGACATAGCTTATACAGGAATTATTCCTTTTGTTTACAATCATACCTATCACTCTCATGCAATAAAATACCATCTTTTATTGTCATTATATAATTAGGCTTCATAATTACTACTCATGTAATTATAGAAAAAGTATAAATGTGCGTAATTTCATTATCATTTAGAAGGTGTCACACACTTGTGTATGAAAAGAAGAAAAGTGGAGATCATGGTGATGGCAAACCAATAAAAATGCCACAGTCTCAGGGCAGTTATACTTGTGTAAAGATGTTATTAAAACTGGAGAGGAAGGTCTTTTGTACTACAAGGAGCTGTGCAAAGTGCATGAAAGCAGAAAGTAAAGCCTACTGTTTTGATCAATTTCAACAGAAAACACAGCTTTTTCATTGGAATGAAGTACTACTGCATCAAATAATAAAATGGCCAATATAGTTACAGATTCACAAAAATTGTGAGAGATGCAATATTGCATCCTTCCAATAGATGAATAAATTAAGACATGTGAACTGCTGCAGTGTTTCTAGAAGATTTAACAACATATGGTAGAAATAGAGCAGTCAGAAAGCCCAGCTGCTTTGGAGCACGTAACCTGGATACATCCTTATTAGTCCATGTCCTGTCCCCAAGATCTACATTTCTGAGAAAAGGATTGTCTGATTTTTCTGAGTTGGGAAAAAATATCCAATATCTTCTATGAATTACAGTTTTGAGTAATCAATGTTTTGTGTGATCTCTTTCTTGTTACTGCCTTGAACCGAATGCTCAGTGATCTGTCCTGTGACACCATGGAGCAAGGCATAGTGTTTTTTTTACACTAGATCTTTTTACAAAGCATCATTTGTCTTTTGAAACCTTGGAAGTTTCTAAACTTGGTAGTCTACTCAGTTAAAACCAATAGTTTTGACACCTACCAGAACTATCCCACCATGAACTGCAGGAAGTCAAGCTTGATCCCTGTCAAGCCCCACCGAGATTCAGAGAACTCATAGAGTCCTCCAATCCACTTGGCAGGCATAGTCTGTAATAAAACCTTTCACATACACAGTTAGAGCTGACTGAAAACAGCTATGAAATCTGTCACAGTCTTGTCTTTTATGTAACCTTAGAACTGTACAAAAAGGTAGTGTGGAAGAGACCTCTAGAGGCCAACCTCCTACACAAAACAGCCTAATTTCAAAATTAGCTCAGTGTCAGGTGGTTACCCTATTAACTCAGGAAACTGTTTTGGTCAGCATAAGCATGAATTTTCCCAGAAACAATCACCCAGTGTTAGACAACAATAACAGCTGGTATGTAGAAAGCGGGAGGGAAGAAGGTAGAAAGCTGTGGATCTCATGGGTCAGAAAGAGCTTGTGTTTTACAAGGAGCATTGCTGATACTTAGGGCATGTTTAGGGTACTAACTTAGAATAAGGCAGTCCTGGGTTGCAGTCTTGGGCTGTTTTGCCAATTACTTATTTAGCATAAATGACTGTCTATTAAAAATCTGCAGAAATAACCCTGGTCACTAGGGACTTAAACTCAGAACTCCCTCCCTCCCTTACCTGCCCCTATCCTCAAGTGGTCTGGATTCCTAATTCTGTTCTAAGGCCAGATACCTTACATGCACACACTGTAGTACCAATGTTGGGATCTAGCCACAAAGTGCCATAACCTAGCCAGGCAATATTTAGCATTTATCTGCAATTACATATTCACCCATATACATATTCATGCCATTAACAGTAATTTTCTTCATCAAAAATCATAGGTATGTATAGCTGATAATTTAACATAAATTTCTTGCAAGTAACAATTTTCCCTTTTAGTGCAATGCTAGCTAATACAAAAAGTGAAAAACTGAAGAGTAATTTGAAAGATTAACTTTCCCAAGGAAATAGTTAAGTTTCCACACATTGCTAATGAGAAAAATTATTGAGTAAACTAAATGTGAGAGCAGAAAGTTCCTGCAACTTGCAGCTAATAAAGTGTTGATATAACTGGTGATAATAATAAAGGAGTTATCTTCCACTATTGATTAGAAACCAGTGCCCTTAAATTAGAAACTGATAAGAACTTGTACTACAGTTTAGAAACCATATGGTCTTAAGTATATAAAGGAGGAACAGCAAAAAGGCTATTGTTCTTTTGTCTTGGGCAGGAGGTTGGAGAGAAGCACATGGATTGGTTGATTTTGATGTACTGGCAGCTAAGGAAAATATTTTCTGCTTAGGGTTTGGGATTTTTTTTTCATAGAATTAGAAACAGTAAGAAAAAGCAAAGACCATTAACCTCAGTCAGCACAATATGTTGTTTGATGAATTCTGAATGTCTGCAAAATTAATAACACAAATGAGAAGATCACTCTTCTCATCTATTATCCGGTATATGTAAAAACTTATATAATGCCTTCAGATTGTAAGGATGAGTAGAGAAGTGTGTATCCAGGATAGTTCAGAGATATTGCTTTTATGCTTTTCNAAAAAAAAAAAAAAAAAAAAAAAAAAGGAAGAATATTCCTTAGCTTATATTGAAATAGCAATAAAATCACACTAATATAAAAAAACAAGAACCCGCTGCATGAAACTAAAATCAAAAGGTTAGCAAATATGCTAAATATTATGTTACTGAAATAGTGTGCCAATCAGTGCTGTAACAGGCAGTTGTAAAGCATTTACTCTGTATTTGGCACTGGTGAGACCGCTCCTTGAATCCTGTGTTCAGTTCTGGGCCCCTCACCACAAGAAGGATGTTGAGGCTCTGGAGCGAGTCCAGAGAAGGGCAACGAAGCTGNGGGGTGGACGAGGTGCAGAGGGGCATGGTTTAGTGTTTGATAAGAATGGTTGGACTTGATGATCCGATGGGTCTCTTCCAGCCTGGTGATTCTATGATTCTACTGAGCTTCATGTGTCGTATAGGTGATACTGAGCATAAAATTAATGAGCATAGTACAACAAAAATCTCTAGAAATATTGAATAAAAGTGGATAGTTCAGTTCATCTAGACTGTAGAAATACACTATAAAATTCAAATCTGTCTGAAATAATGTATTTAAATTGCATGGGTATTTAGTTGATATTCATAGGACATAGAGAACTCAGAGTATCTTCTTCCTGATATCAGGGTGGCCTTGTGTTAGATTTCTCTTAGATAACTCTATTTTTCTTTCACAGTTGAATAAATCTTTCATTGTAGCACAGGCTGGAATTGTCTTTAAGGTACTTTAGGAATATTTTCAAGCACAAGGTTTGTTTTTTCTCAAAGAATTGCTGATTTTACACTTGGCCGTATTTTTAAGTATGAAAATTGCAGTAACTAATTTTCATTTAATATCTGACATGAGAAGGTATGTTCAGCTCCAGGCAGCCGGTTCGTTATACTACTACTAATAAATGAGAAACATATATTAAATGGGAAGAAAAGTTCTTAATTTCACAGCTTTGCATTTTTTTCTAATCTAAGCATCCATCATCTTTGAAAATGTTCCACTTTCTAAATGACTTCTGTTAATTATGAAGAAACCTGCTCTTTTTTGAAACAAAAGGGCTACTGTGTGGTATGGTTTCATGTCTGCACCACTCTGTTCTGTTCAGAAAAGTTTAATTACTGTGGGTTAACAATAGAATACTATAACTGAAGGAGAGTGACGCCTTTTGCTACAGCTTATTCTGCAATGATGTATCCTGGTTTCAGCTGAGACAGAGTTAAATTTCTTTCTGGTAGCTGGTGTAGTGCTATGCTTTGGATTTGAGATGAAAATAATCTTGATAACACACCGATGTTTTTAGTTGTTGTTGTTAAGCAGTCAAAGACTTTTCGTGTTCTCATGCTGGCCTGCTAGAAGGAAGTCAGGGCTGCGTGGAGATCTGGGAGGAAGCACAGCCAGGACAGTGACCCAAACTGGCCAAAGGGATATTCCATACCATATGATGTCATGATCAATATATAAACTAGGGGAGTTGGCCAGGGACCTGTGATCGCTGCTGAGGGATGGTCTCTGGTCAGTGAACAACTGTATTATGCATCACTTGATTTGTATATTCTATTATTATTATTATTATCATCATCACCATCATCATCTCTCCCTTGTGTTGTCCTATTAAATTATCATTATCTCAACCCACAAGTTTTACTTTATTTTCATTCTCCTCCCCATCCCACTGAGCAAGGTGGTAGGTGAGTGAGCGGCTGTGTGGTGCTTAGTTGTCAGTTGGGGTTAAATCATGACATGATGTTAACTGCTGGGTTTGGAAGTGAGCAAGGAAGCAGTACCTGCTGTAGAACTTATTAGAGGCCAGCTAATTTATTTTGATGAATTTTGTTAGGATAGCATGTAGACTGCAGCCTTCTACAGATTTTCAAACAAAGCTTGAAAAATAAATTTTGTTTAAGATCATAATTTCCAGATATGTTATGCTGTCTATATTCTCTCTTCTTCACCCCTACAATATCAAATAAGCTAAGGAAACTGCAACAGTGAATGACCCATTTTGAAGTATTCATAGTATGATGCATTAGCCAATGTATCTAGGTAAAAAAACCCCAAAACACGTTAAGAGAATGAAAGTGTACAGTCAAGCTTATATCCTAGACATTTTTCCTACTACATTGAGCTTTGATGCCTGTAATCATGCATGTGATCAACCATAGTACCAAAAGTATTTCCATACCTCACAGGTTAAATCCACAAATAAAAGGTCTCCTCTCCTGAACGTGAGCTTCATTTAACCTAATGCAGGTGAGGTACGGTTTCTCAAGGCAATATTGTGGCTCACTGATGCTGTGCTATCACAACACTTTTTGTTAGAGTATCTGAGTAGCTAGTGAAAAAAACTTGCCTGCTTAGTTCTCCATAGTCATAACTCTACCCTTTTTTCCCTGCCTGATCAGTATAAATTGAATGGCTAGTTCTAGAAATCTGAATCATGCTTTTATAAGTTCTTTTTTTTAGTAAAATGTGGTTTGTGTCATCACATTGTGTGTACACATGTGTGTAATCTCTTCTTTCTCCCGCTACCAAATGACTTTCTGGTTGGAATGTTACTGACCAGCTTTCTAAAAGGTGGCATTAAACTTTCCTACAAGTGGTGCGATGGGAGGAGGCTCGGCAGAATGTGAAGACTGTGTCTCGTTTAAGTGAACCAGGCTGGCTTATGCTTGTTAGGCATAAAAATTGGAGAGCCATAGGGGAGATGGATATTTCTAAATTAACCTTTTCCCCAGCTACCAGAGCAGTTTCAATTGCAGTTCATGCCTTTTTAAATACTAAGAGATATAATTGCAAAATGTAAATTATCTAGAAATGAAAGTTTGCTTATTCTGCTGATTATGGAAAAGATATTTACCATGAAACTGAAGATTAAATGTAAATATGAATGTATGCATAAGGATTTTGTCTCCTTTCCTCCTTAGCTCCTGACAGTCAGTAAGCCCTGTAATCATAAAACCAAACGATACCTGTAGCTGCCTCATTTTCTCTCTGTGCTCTTCAGATAGTCTTCTGCAGCTTTTAGCTGCATCAAGATTTTGATCTAAATGTCTAATAGCAAAAGATGCATTTTTTCATAAATACTGTAAGGAAGACGAGGTAACATCAACAAGCATAAAATATACTTTGTTTTGTTGTCACACCATGAACAAATGATACAATATATCGTTCAGGTGACTAAGAACCATAGCAATAATTTAAGCACTTATTACAAATGTGATCCTTGATGTTTTGTTGTCAGACATATAAATGCTTCTTAACAGTTTAGTGTTACAAGAAGAGCAATGGATAGCTCACAAACTCTAGCATTCTGAAGGATATCATTTTCTATCTTCTAGAATAGCATCTTATATTGAATTTCCAAAGAGGAGGGCTAAATGACTTTTAATAAATATTCTGACATTAACTTTTGCTAAAAATAGTTGTAAATATCACCTTCTTTGACATCTGTATATCACTAATTTAAGATTTAAAGTTCAGTAATGCATACTCAATATATCTGTATGCTTCGAAGAGTTGTTCTGATCATAGAATCATAGAATCACCAGGTTGGAAGAGACCCACCAGATCACTGAGTCCAACCATTCCTATCAAACACTAAACCATGTCCCTTCTGCACCTTGTCCACCCGTACCTTAAACACCTCCAGGGAAGGTGAATCAACCACCTCCCTGGGAAGACTCTGCCAATGCCCAATGACCCTTTCTGTGAAAAACTTTCTCCTAATGTCTAGCCTAAATCTCCCCTGGCAGAGCTTGA